>VYZQ01008669.1:4042-27432 GCA_013400655.1 Mystacornis crossleyi
GAGTTAGAAATCTATCCTCAGCAGTTTCCTTTTCATGATGCTTCTGTTTCAGCTTCAGGGCTCCAAAAACATTTTTTTCAAACCAAACACTGAACCCCAGTCAAAATAGCAAGCTCTGCCATTTTTTTACCTGACAGATTTCTAACTCTTGATTTCTGACTAACTTTATTTACTAATATAGCAACATCAGACCTTGCAGGAGGTCCTTCCACTGCAAAGGCAAGAATGGGAAGCAAATGCAAGTTTGCAATTATTTTTTCCTATAAAAATCTCAATTCCACTTAGATACAAAGAGACAAAAGAAANTAGACATAATATTGTTTTATTGCATTGTGATGATACACTCTCTTTCCTACTCTATTTTCCCAGAGATATTAAAATATTTATTTTGCCCTATGTGTTCCTTGTGCTGAAAAACTGCCTTCAGAAGTAGTTTTCGTGTTTTCTTCTTATCTTAGTTATTTTACTTTAGTAATTTGTTATCTGCTTTACTGTAGTAATTTGCATCCTCCAACTGTTTATGTGGGTATGTGGTACATAATCTGTCATTGGGTAGGAAAAAGTATATAGTACCAGTATTTGTCTTTCAGGTGAATTTTAATTTATTGACTTGTCAGAATTGCTTCACTTTTAGGTAAGAATCTAAAAGCTGAAATCAATAATATTTTCTTATCTCCTTCATTCTCTCTTTCCTCATCTATTTTTTTTCTAGACCTCCCTGAAAATTGTTCCAGTTCTTAACCTTTTTTGTCTTCAGACTGAATTCATAGACTGATTTTTAACTGGATCTTCACCAATGGCAACCATTTCAATGTAAATTCTCATTCCAGAATTTTATTTTTAGCTTTAGCTGATTATAGAAGGAGAAGCTTTAAGGTGGATTCCAGGTACTCTTTTAAGCAGATAATATGAACAAGAGAATTATGCCAGAGAATTTAGGGGGAAAATTCATGGAATCAATGCCTGTGCCACAGCGGCTGTGCCATTGCAGGGAACACCTGATTGCAGCGTCCAGGTAATTATGTTACTTTCTTGGCTCTGATGCTGCATGCAATGTTGGGGAGCTAAGCCTCGGTACAGAAACAGCAATAACCAAGGTTATCAGCTGACTCACAACCCATCATAAAACTGGTTATCTTTTCCAGTTACAATACAGCTTCTTTTCATTTTCAGGGGATGGTAACTCAGGGAAAGTAAACCAAGTAATTCTAAAAGCACAACCTGTTCCCAGTTTCCTATAAGGAAACTAGACACATATAATATAGACTGTAATCTGTGTAAATTTGTTCAAAGTTGGGAATTTCCACTTGACAAGCACTTCTTGGTGCAGTAATAACTGGTGCAATAAAAACAAATGATGAATTCTGTGAAGAATAACAGCGGGAACAAAAGTTTCCAGTAAGGATGTCATGATAAGACCAAGCCGGCCAGTGCTGGGAACCGCTGAGAAAATTACAGAGCAACACAGAGTGACAAAGGGAGAAACCACCACAATGCAGCAAATGCCATTACTGTCAATCACCTTTCATGTGGCTGTGTGAGGAAGTGTGACTTCCTTTTCTTTGCTGGTTATGGGTTATTTCAGATGAGAAAACCCCTTGAAATTTGCATAGATAACACCAAAAAAATTCTGGCCTTTGCAGGATGGGATCTTTCTGGGCTCCCCAATGGACTGCACTGCTAAGGGTATGCTCATCTGAATGATCTTTACTGGCTTGTTGTAGAACTGAACAAAAGTCACTTGCTCCTATGGAGGGCAAAGGTCAGTCAGGAAGGTCTGAGTTACTGTTTTCTTTCCATGCTCGCCAATCATGTTCCTAGCCAGTTACCAGCTACTCAAATTTCAAGATAAATGACATTAAATTAAAAAAACACCCAAATTTTAAAGACCTCTACAAATTTTATTTTTCTTAATGCTATCCCATGAAGTGAGCAAGACAAGGAACCTCCAGAGGAGGAAAAGCAATATGGCATACCAACTCCCTGGATATTTGGACACCTGTAAGGAGAATGGGAGGCTTTAAGTGTAGCATCATGTAGCCTGTACTCTGCTGTTGGAAACTACCCCTTCACACATGGAGTTCCTGCTCTTAAGCTGCAGCAGTCAGGAGATCCTGTAATAGTTCCATTTTCCACAGAGCTCCAGCTGTCTCAGGGATCTGGGCAGCTGAGGACACTCATGATGAACACACTCCAAGCTGCGTGGTTTATCATCACTTCTCTCCACTGGGTGTTGTGGGAATGAACCACCATTTTCACTTTTAATGAGGCATGTTAAGTATGCAAGTTGAGAGAGGGATTGATTACAGGCAGCTCTGCTCCATTTGCTGTAAATGTTTGCCCTTTTGCAGGCCAGCTCCTGCCAGATTTTTGGATGATGACACACTGATCTGAATTATGGAAATACTTAGCAGGAATTTATTGCTAATATGCAGTAAGCCACAGGAATGTAAGCAAGTCAAGGGTGATAAGAAATGTCTACTTCCTCTTTTGGGTGAACTTCTCAGCTTTCATGTGCAGGCTGAATTAATTATGCAGTCCTAGGCATTAAAATGTTGTTGCTTGGCTAGTGTATTTTGTAATGACTTTTTGGAAAAATAATTACCTATGAATACATCATTCTGATTAGATCTATCTGAAATATCAGTGACAAATTTATGCTAAAGAGGAAAGGACAGTAATTTTTTTCCAGCTTTTGAATCATGATGGTGTTGATCAAAGTTATAACATACAACTCAAATCCAGTATAGAATAGGAAAA
Organism: Mystacornis crossleyi; assembly: GCA_013400655.1. Lineage (NCBI taxonomy): Eukaryota > Metazoa > Chordata > Aves > Passeriformes > Timaliidae > Mystacornis > Mystacornis crossleyi. The sequence continues at coordinate 6,803 of VYZQ01008669.1, forward strand.
TTGGACTGTTTCCCTCTGTAAAAACTCATTAGGGGTGTATTTTTGATCAGTTGTTCTAGTAAAGGGTCCTCTGAGACACAAAGATTGCTAGTAGGTATTTTCATAAAGGACTGTGTCCCTTAATGTAATTTCCTAAATAGAGTTAAGTAGGAAAGAGTAAGTGTATTGTGAGCTTCTTTTTTCAAGCAGGAGCAGACACAGCTAAGCAGCAGAAGAAACTTTACGATTTCTGTGCAGATACAGGCAGTTCAAAGTCCTTAGGGGACTGAAATAAAAATAGAGGATAAGGTCAATTTGTAAAAGTTGCCAGGATTTTTAAGACCTAAGTGCAACCTGCTGGTTTTATGGTATAAATAGAACTGACAGTGAAGCACATGGATCATAGTTCAGGAACAGACTTGGGAACTGGAGTGTAGGCATCACCATTCTGTCACCCTGTGAACATTCCCTTCCTGCAACACCAGCCATGTGCTGCCCAAAAGCTTTTTAAGGATTATCCTCAGGCAGCTGCTTGCTTTTTTGGCATGCTGAATGTGTGCTGCTCCTCTCTCTCTGTAGCTAATTCCAGTAAGGAGCGGCCTCCTGCAGCTGGCATCTTCTCACCAAATGATAGGGTTATTTATAGAAACTCTCCCTTCTCCCTCAGAAGCCTAATATCTCCACTTGTTTTCTTTTACTCCCTTCCTTTCCATGGACATGGTTTAGTGGTAATATGGCAGTGCTGGGTTAAGAGTTGGATGTAGTGATCTTACAGGTTTTTTCCAATCCTAATGATTCTATGATTCTATGAAAGATGGTAAATTTTTGCCATCTGGCAAGTCCAAAAAACTTTCTTTTTTTTTTTTTCCCCTCTCCCTGATGTGAACTCAGAGGTGATAAAACTGAGTTACAGATACACAGTGGTATTGGTGTTATGTTTGCCTGTATGTGGATTATGGGGATGAGGGAGAGGTGAAGGCAAGATATTTGTCAGCATGCTTGTTACCTATATAATATAATGAACAAGTATTGCAACTTGTTTTTAGTCATATGCTGCTCATATTTGGTTTCCTATAGCTCATGGTTGTTTCCATGCCAGCAGAGCTACATCCTAATCAGTCGCTTTCCTTTCTTACCAGCTTTTTAAAAATGTTTACACGCAATTCCTTCTCAGTAGTGTAGATGATCTGACTAACAAGCTCATTTGGATGATGCCTCATTTTATCTTAATCACAATATTTTTGCAGTATCTGTTCTTCCTAGAAACCAAAGTACTTCTGTGTTACCTAATTCCTAGCATGAACTTTCCCAGGCTGGTTTTTGGTTATATCCATCAGGTCACTGCACTCCTTGAAGCTTCTTTTGGTTTATTTCTGGTGCTTGTGCTCTTTGCCAAACCAACTGAAAAGGAAACCTCAGCCTGCAGAGTGTAGTGACCGTGGCCAATGCATGGCCAGTGGATCTCCCGGGGCGGCCTTGCTGCACAGCAACTCGTGGCTCTGCAGCCCTGTGGCTCTGTAGCCGGCAATCACATGGCTTTGCAGATGAGCACCACAGATCTGTCAGCAGATAATGGATCTGCCATGAGGGACTACACACGGGACTGGGCATTGAGACACCTGATGACAGGTGGGAGGCAGTGTCTGTGGGGCTGAATGCCTCCAATGGGCATTGGAGGGCTCAGGATTAGATAAGGTTTTCTGGGTGATGGATAAGAGAAAGCGATGAACTGGTACACTGGGAATTTTGGAGGTAGGCTGCAGGTGCAGCCGTTGGGTCTAGGGAAGCAGTCTGGAGAAAGAGAGACTAGATGTGAATATCTACTTGTGCCTGGCCTGGCAGGTAGGGGGCCCACCACCTCCCAGCCCAGGAAAGTGGGCTAGGTGATGCTGTGCATGAAAAAAAGGACTCTTCATAGAATCATGGAATCATAAAATAGTTTGAGTTGGAAGGGACCCTAAAGGTCATCTTGTTCTGACCCTGCTGCCACGGACAGGACACATTTCACTAGATCAGGTTGCTCAGAGCTCCACCCAATCTGGTCTTAAACACTTTCAGGGATGGGGCATCCACCACTTCTCTGGGCAACCTGCTCCAGTGCCTCACCCTCACAGTAAAGAATTTCTTCCCAGTATCTACTCTCACTCTACTCTCTTTCAGTTTGAGGCCATTCCCCCTTGTCCTGTCACTACATGCTCTTGTAAAAACTCCCTCTCCGGCTTTTTTGTAGACTCCCTTCAGTTACTGGAAGGATGTCACCCCGAAGCCTTCTCTTTTCCAGGCTGAACAACCTCAATTCTCCCAAGCTTTCCTCATAGGAGAGGTGCTCCATCCCCCTAACCATCTTGGTGACCTCCTCTGTACTTGCTCCAACAGGTCAATGTCTCTCCAGAGCTGGATGCAGCACTCCTCATGGGGTCTCACTAGAGTGGAGCAGATGGGTAGAATCCCCCCCTCAACCTGCTGGCCATGCTGCTTTTGATGCAGCCCAGGATACACCTGGCTTTCTGGGCCAAGAGTTGGCTTAATTGACATAAGATGCTATCACACAGGTCTGAAATAATTTCACATTTATTACATTGTTTATTACTATTGCTTTGAACCATAGTTCTCTGCGAGGAGTCCCCAGTCAGTCTTTAAACAGAAAAGTGATAAAAACCCTACCATGACTCCTCAGGGTGTTTTTCAGTGTGAAAAACCTGTGTCTACAAGATTTTGTACAGAATCTTAGTTATAGTAATTAATATTTTTACAAAGAAAATGAAAATTATGTGCTTGCACAGAGCTGGAATTTGGCTGTGAGAAACCAGTCTTTCTCAGAGATTTATTGGTCCATAAAAATTACAGGCATAAAACCAGCCTTCTTTTGGGTTTTCATGAAATCTGTTATAAAAATGTGTTATAATTTGTGGCATACCTTAAGTTACCAAAAAGGACTGAATCAGGGCAAACCAATTCAAATTTAAACATACTGTCTACAGTGCTGCCAAAAGATAAAATCATGCTTGAGTGCCACAGCCTTATTTTATAGCTCATGCCTGAAAATAAATTTCATGGTTTAGATAAGACCTTTTGAAAATAGGCATTTATGACTCTTATTAAAGAGGACTCTTCACTGGGCACCACTGTAATAAAATCGTATCTCTGCAAAACAGATGATGGTGTCACTTTGACTTTTACCATGCAACAGAGTGCTGCTTCAAAGCCTGGCCACAAACCAAACACAAAAATGCTCCAGTTTGGATCGGCAAATATTTGTTATTCTCTGCATGGAAACTGTACAGTCCCTTTAAGGCCAGTTGTCTTAAAATTAAAAGTGAAATTTTGACACTGGAAAGTTTTGGCTTTAGAAAACTTATGAGCTAAGCATGGTTTGACTAGATGCCAGTTCTCCAATCCACAAGGAGTTCCCAAAGCCAATGATGGACCATTGTTAAACATTTTATTACAATCTGAAGGTGCTACTGCTGCTTAAATGCACAAGGGCAAGGGAGAGAGAGTTTGATCATTCAGTCTGTTTAGCTGTAGCTTCACTGCACGGCTCTGGTTTGTCTCTCTCCTATGAGCTTTAGCAGGCACACAGCCCAGGCTCTGTCTGGGGACAGTTCACTCCAGGCTCTTTTCCCGCAGATATATGGAACTACCCCGTCTCTTCCCTTCTACAGTCATTCCATAATATGTCAGCATCTTTTGCCCTCCGCTTACTGCTGCAATGTATCCCTGGGCATGCAATACACACACTGCATCCTTCGCTATCAGAACACCCTGATGGGCTGCAAAATGCCCCTTACCTTATTTTGAACACTTTCAGCTGAAAGCAGCAGATCATGTAGCAGCAGCATCTTAGAGCCACCAAGGTATGACAGAGGCACAAGCGTATCTGCTCTGGAGGGAGCTAACCTTTACTGGTGTGGCCACGAGCTGGTCTACACTTGCTTAGAGACTCAGCAGTAGTGAACTAAAAGCAAACTGCAAGCAAGCTGAACAGCGCCAAGGCACTGGCTTGAGAAGTAACATCGATCAGTCGTACTGTTTAGTGTTTACTAACCCCCTACCTGGCCCAGTTTTGCCACATGACCTTTTAACCAGCACTGCTTCAGAAGATGCCCAGGAGCAGCTTGACGGATAATAAGAGGTCAGGGCCTGGCTGCAATACAAGGTATAGTAAAGACCATGCTGTGGAAAGGATCCAGCTGTGCTGCTGTAAGCAAGCCAGGCCATCCCATTTATTTGCATGAAACATACCCCAGTCATCCAGCTGTGGCCAGTATTTCATTGTAATCAACATCATGGTTTGCTACAGCAAATGTGAAAGGAAAACATGACAAAGCTGTTTAAATATAGTAAATACGGTAAACATGTTCACTACAAGTGAACAGTCACAGGTTCTGGACAACAAGGATTTTCTTTGTACTTCCTGTAGGCTTGACTAGTTTGCAGGACTCACCAAGAAGAAATGTAATTGTTTTCATTTCTGAAGACCTCAGAGTTCTCATTTGCTGTAATGGCCTTTTGTAACTTGGTGACCTAACTGGCTGAATTCAGAATGATTTTAGTGCTGTTAAACAGAGCCCAGTTTCAATCCCAAGCGAAGTTTCAGCATTTCAATATTGTTTTTATTACACATGAAGAAAAAACGTGAGCATGTAGTTCTCTAGAAAACAAGATGTTCCTTCAAAAGTTTAATTAAAAATCTCAACATTTTCCTGCTGTTTTTAAAATCTAAATGAAATGTTATCATAGACCACAATCAAAAAAATTCACTTTGGTTTACTGAAGTGACCCCAAATGATTCATTTTCAAGTCTTTACCTCCCGTCATACACCCAGCATAATTAAGTAGTGTGACTATGCAGAGTGATTAAAAGAAAACATGTATTCACAATGAAAAATGTAGGGATTGAAAAGCCTCTAATCTAGTAGCTGGGGCAACAATTTTGCTGATGATGAGTTTCATCTGATCAGGTGTAGACATCTACTGCTGAGCTGGTTGTCTGCTCTCTTGTTAGAGTCACTGGAAAGCAACAGGCACTTTGGAAAGTGAACAAGGTTCAGTTTCTGAATGTAACTTAACCACACAGACTGAGCTAATGATCTAAGTCTAGGTAATTTTAATGAGTAGAAACAGGCCTTTTGGAGTGAAATCCTTTGCCTATACTAACTTCAGAGTGAGACAGAAAAGGACCCAGAGGCAGGCACAAAACTTATTTAACTTGCATTTTATATTTTTTCATACTTGGGTACATTTCTGTGAGGTCTTTTACTGCCTGTATTGCCCAAGGCACAGACATTCTCTGGAAACTCCTCCAGCACTGGAGCCTGAAGCAGCCCAGAAAGCCTGTGAATGATCTCTGTAGCATCTCTCAGGTTAATCAGTGTCAGTAATGATAGACAGTGACAATGACACAAAGAGAAAAACTGAAAGAGCTTTTCTGAATGCCAGGAGGTAATGAAGCTTTTGAACTCATGCATATGGCATCAGATCACTCTGCCACAGTTATTAGAACAGTTTGGTGGATCACTTAATCAGGCACATCTTTAAACACTCCAAGTGAACAGTCACAATTCTGGACAACAAGGATTTTCTTTGTACTTCCTGTAGGTTTGACTAGTTTGCAGGACTCACCAAGAAGAAATGTAATTGTTTTCATTTCTGAAGACCTCAGAGTTAGGAATGCCTTGCCAGTGTCTCCTGGAAAATGGAGGAACTGCTGTACACTTGCTCTCAGATCCTGATTGCTACAGCTTTTTAGAAAATCAGAGGGTAAGCCCATCAGTCCACCCAACCCAAACTTTCTACACCCTGTTCTGTTGCCCCAGAATGGAGGGGGGAGGAAGAGCATCCCATCACCCATCAGCCTAAAGCTAGATGGTTGCTGTGATAAATGAAAATCCCTTCTCTACTAATCTTTGCTGCCTTAATTGCCATCAGCAAAACCTCGATAGGCAGAACCACCCAGCTTTATAAAGAGCTTTTTATGTCTGAAAGACATTATCTAATACCGTGTGACATATTGCGACTCTTCAGCTATTGTCTGGAGATGTAAGAAGCACTGAAGCAGGCTGTTTCTAAATTTCATCATGCTATGGTAGCAGATCTTGACTAACTGGACAAGATATATCTTAAAAATCCACTCTGATGAAAGTGAATGGAGAATTTGGATAACCTAAAAAATTCAGTTATGTTCTTCCCCAGAGCTATTCTTCCCATACTTCCCATATAGGAATAGTGGCATCAAATTTATGTATCCCATATTTTGACTTTTGGATTCTATGTTTTGGCTTTATTTGTGAGGGTTGCTATTGGCCATGATGGAGGTGGAGGGTATGCCAAGCTCCAATGCTAATCTCCAACTATTTAGAAACTCTCCAAAAGGATTTTAGGTTGCATAAAGAACTCTTACAAGATGGTCAAGATGGACTTAGTTGTGAATCTAAGAGTATTTTTTTCATTTTTAATGGACCATTTTCTGTTGATGTTACCATATTTACAATTTTTTCATAGGCAACAAAACAGAGTATGAGAGAGTCTCAGCAGTGCCAGTGAAAAAAAGATATTTGAAAAAGAAAACTAAATCTCTGATGACACTTTAATTTACAGAAGCCTCTGAATTTAATAGTTGGCAAGGAAGTCCCGTACTCACTGTTCTCCTTCACTTCTGCATATTATGAGTTTGGTGTTGCCCACAACAGAAAAATCCCTCAAAGGGCTTCCCTTTTGAGATGTCTTCTTAAGATAACTTCTGTTACAGTAGCTGGAGTTTTTCAGACTGTACTGCCTACTCTTACATGCCTTGTTTTCCTCAGCAAGGGAACTGCTATGTTACAGGCACAGCATGTCCTTTGTACCCCCATCATGCAGCATGAACCCCCACAGAGTGCATGACTTCTGTGAGTTGATATAGGCAGTCACAGACAGTTAAATATTCACACTGTTGTCTCTTGAATATACACAGCAAAGAGGCCAGGTATGAGTGCCATGCATATGCCAAGAGCTCTTGCAGAGTTCCACACACAGATAAAATGACTTCTCACTTCTAAACCTGCTTTCCTCTTACAATCTTGTTGCTGTCTTGCAGCCCAGTGTGATGGTAGCTCCAGTATCATCACTCATGTAACTTTTCTGCCAGGAACTGGCAGAAAGGCATGATTCAGTCACTGGGCCAAGCTCAGGCCCTGGGGTCCCTAAAAAATAAGCACAGGCACACACTGTTTGGCACTTCCATGCAGAATGGTCAGAAAATTAAATTAAATTGAGTAAATTAAACCAAAGTTTATAGGCTTTGAAGAAAATGTTTTTCCTCAGTCATAAGCAATGCACATTACAAACAGGTGTAAAAAAAGGGAACATGGGAGGAGAGAAACAAAATACGTCATGTATATCCTCAAAGGCAAATTACCACCCCAGAACATACCAGTGCCAGTATAAATCCAAGTTTTTCCCCTGTCAGGGTGTAAGCAGAACAGTGACTCACCTCAGACAACCACAACAGCCGTCACCTTATTTGCTTGTTGTGCTCTTGACGTGTATTTTGCAGGTCATGTCTGAAAATAAAGACCTGGATTTTCTTGAACAACTCTTTGAAATTCTTTTTCTCTAAGCCAGTTGCCAGTGGATAAGTAAAGCCATCCTCACCTGTGGTACAACACCTGAATGGAGAGCAAGTCACTTTATCAAAATATTGGTATTTTATATGACAAGAGCTTGAAAGAAAATAATGCAACAAGAAGAACAAAAAAATACATTTGATGCATTAAACAGCTTCCCGATTCAACTTTTTCCACTGCAAATGACAAAAGATAACCCCCTTCATGGGAGCTATTGACCAGTAATTTTTCCATGCTAAATGCTTTGTAGTATTGTTCTGTTGTCTGTCCAGTATAGAATGGGCCGTCTTTGCTGGGCTCCCAGGAACTAGGGATTAACTTCAACTGTGGCAGTCTTAGCTCATGTACATGAATTTCCGTGGTAGTGGAACCCCCTTTTAGAGTTTTTAGTTTACACGGTGACTGGAAATTACCTGGCCAACTTCATAACCAACCCAGAAAAGATGCAAACTTGAGAGTTCCTCCTTTGCACTTCAGTGACAGTTTCTTTCTGTACCTTCCTGCATAGGGGAGGTTTTGAAATGTCTTATGCACCACAGGGTGCTCATATGATTTGGAAATCCCTGATCAGAGACCAGTCTTAGCTCCCTCCCCCACTTCTCCCAGTCTCTCACACATATTCCAAGGCTCTGCTCAGAACAGCTATTTTTGGCTGTTTCAGAAAGCTACGTTGTTTATTCCAAGAATCTGTCTGAAGAATTTACACACCAGAGCCCATGTTGCCAAGAATATGGAAATTATAACTATAATAGAAAGGACAGTTAATAAAACCAAGACATGATCCTAATGAAATAAATGCTTATTTGTGTCCACTCTAGGAAACAGGAGATCTTTATGTGTGTGAAGGTATAAGACAAAAATTCTTGCTGCTCAAAATGGTGGTGTAATTATTTTAATAGGAAAATAACTAGGTGAAGACACATTCAGATGATGTCAATGAGATCCACCTTTCACAAGCGGAAGTGCAGAAACTGCACCAGTGAATGGGAAGACAGTGTTCCTGTGACTTGTCCATAAACTGCAGACATGGTCCTGCAGAAGCTGAAATGGCAGCAGTTGGCTTTAATGGAACAATAGTACTAGCTCTGTTTGTGCAAATTTGTTGAGATTGTACATGAGAATTAGTATCCCAAGCCAATGCAAGGCACATTTCACGACTGATATCTTGCCAGACTTGCTATGAAATTAAAGCTGTGGTAAAGTAGTACAATGAGAAGCATCAAACAGTATGATGTGAAAAGGGGGTGAATCGCTGCACAAGTATGGTACTAGTGTTTGGTGTTGGATAGGAAGGCAGGCTGGATTCAGAATTCTGGCTTGTGCTTTGCTCATTACTTAGTTTATGACCTAGAATGGGACACTCAATTCTTCTGCTTGTTACCTTGTGTACAAATGACACCAAATTGTAATTCACTTCTTGCTTGTACAACAAGGAATTAAAAAAAACCAAACCGATGCAAATGATGATTAGTGCAGTTCTCGGACCCAGGACGCTCCTGGAGATCATGCCTTGGGTGGAATGCCCTTTTCCTGAGTCAGCTCCTTCCCCGGACCCACCCCGCGCCTCCAAACACAGGAACTCCGTGTGCCGAAACACACAAATTCGTGCGGAGTTTCGTCCCTCAGACGACCCTCGACTCCTGCAATTCATTACCCCATTTCGACTTGCTCAGTACCATCTGCAAATGGTCTGAAATGGCGTTCCTGGGATTCCAGCTGTTCTTGCCTAGGAAAAGGAACAGCAGGTCCCGGCACCGAGCAGGCTCGCTGCCCTGGCTGCCTTCCTGCGCCAGCCGCCGCTTTCTGTGGAAAGAACGTGGCTCTGGCTCAGCAACACGGACTCCTTTCGGCAGTGACTCCCGGTTACGGAGACCGAAGCAGCGGGGAAAGGCCCCGCTTGCGACCGCTGTGCTGTGAGCGCGGCCGGGAGACGCCGCTGCCCCCGGCCCCGCCGAGCCGCGGCCTTCGCGCTCCCCCTGCCGGAGGCGCCGGGGCAGCGCCGCAGCGATCGCGCCGTGCCCGCCGGGGGAGCGGGCCGGCCTGGGGGGCACCTGGGGCACGGCTGAGCGTGTGCCGGCCCTGGCAGGTTATACCATAAGTTAGCCAAGACGACTGAACAGAAAGCGCTACCAAGTCTCTCGGTGTTCATCAGGGAGTGAGGTTCCCTATGGGCTGTTAAATAAAGCTGAGCTGTGTAACAGTAGCAGCATTCGCTGGGCGTTCTGAGCGTTCTGACTTGACAGGACAGGCCGGCCGGGGGGTCTGTAAGGGCAGGGCCTCACTCCTGAAAAAAACAGAAGTAGTTTCCACGCTGGGCTTTACAGTGACTGCCAGCTGCAGTGGTCTGCCTCAGTGGTGACAGGGGAGGGCAACATGAACACACTTGTGAGGCCTTGCACTGGTTGTGGAATTATTGTCAGTGCTGTGGGCCAGGCAAGGTCCCCCTGCACCTGGGCAGCTGGGGACTGACGGGCTGGGTGACAACACTGCCAACAGGACCTGGGCTACAACAAAAATTATTTTCCAGAAATGTGTCCTTCTGCAAGGGTGGCCAGCAGCACCCTGGGCTCCACTGGGTAGAGTACCAGCAGATTGAGGGAGATGTTACTTCTCCCACCTTGGCTCAGGCCTGGCAAGTCTGCAGTCGGAGTATTCTGTCCAGGCCAGGGCTCTCCAGGACAAGAAGGACATTGACATACTGGGGTGAGTCTTGAAAAGGATCACTGAGATGATTAGGGGATTACATCCAATCCTGATGTGTAAGGAGAAGCTGAGAGAGATGGAATTGTTTAGACTACAGAAGAGAAAATTCAAGGGGTTATTATCAGTGTGTGCAAATATCTGAGCAGGGACAATAAATGAGATGGAACCAGAGTCTGCTAAGTGGATCCAGTGAAAGAACAAGAGGGGATTTGCACAAACTGAAGTATGAGAAATCCAGCTTGAATATAAGGAAAACTTTTAAACTGTTAGGGTGCCAAACACAGGCACATGTTGGTGAGAGAGCCTGCGAAGTTTCTGTCTTCGCAGATGCTTGAAATGCAGCTGGACATCATCTGCAAGAACCTGCTCTAGGTGACTGTGCTTTGAGCATAGAGATTGGACCACATAGTCTCCAAAGGTCCCTGCCAACCTCAGCCATGTGTCTTCTTTATAAGATAAATGTAAAGAACAAAAAGGCAGTAGGAGAGGAGAAGATTTTCCTTGCTCTCTGGATCCTAAAGACTGAAACAGATAAGAGGTTTGGTGTTGTGTTTGTTTGTTTGTTTGTTTGTTTGTTTTTTCTGTTTTGTTGTTGAATTAAGTGAAAACATGAATAAGGATGGGAAGAACACTGGTAAACATATTACTATTATTACTCAGTCAAAAGAATTGCAACCCTGAGATTTTTTTTTCCCTCTGGCCTGTGAATCCTTTGGGAATAACCTTGTGTTTTGGCTGACTGCCTTTTTCAGCAGGCAGATTAGCAATAAGTTTATTTGGCATCTTCAGGAAGGTATAAGCCACCTTCCCCATTGAAGTGCTATGTGTGGACTTGTCCACTGCAACCTTTTAAAAATTAATTTTAACTATGTATTTGGAGTGCCACTATGTATTTGGAATGCTTAATTTTCAGAAATGAAAATTAAGCTTTAAACTGTAGGTCTGAACATGGATTTAGAACATCTAGCAATACAGAGTGCAGTAATTTCCTTCTGCAGTCCAGCGTCCAGTTGGATACTCCCTGAGGTTAGCTAGCAATCAGCCTTTCTTTGTTAAACTACACAGTGTAAGATTCTTATTCAAAGAAAATCTCAGCTTCAGGCTTTGGGTAGCTATTAATCCTCTTTGTAGCTCTTCTGTAAATAATGTGTAGCTCATAAATACACAGGCCTGACTTTTGACCATTTTTGTCTTTCAGGTGTCCCGAAACACATATATATGGTCTATAATATTTATGATCTATCTATAATATGATGTAATTAGGAAATGCATTGGACAAGTCCTTGTGTTAATTCCCATTCCTTCATCAAAATGTCAGTGAAAGAAAGTGACATGCTCAGTAATCTGTCTTTGTGTCTCAGAGCTTGCTGTGGACTACTGCTATCTACTTATGAAACCATACTTTCTGTACTCTTGTAGTCTGTAAAATGTGGGCCCATATTAGGCAACATGGCAGTAGAAGTTGCAGTGTTCCCGTGTTGATGCAACAGGAAGCATATGCTTCTTTTCTGGGTTGTGCACAGTCGTGTTTCATAAAGCCAGTCTTCTGAGAATTTTGATTTCTTCTTGTACATGAAGATGAACTTTGCCTTGGGATGCATGATGAGCCAGCTGATCGTTTATGAGCAAGGGTTAGTGGGCAACCAACATGAGTGTTACAGTGAGTGTCTCTACAGACAGGAAGAAGAAGTAGATGAGGTCTCCTGACTAAAAAACATAATAAAGGAACATAGAAGAAGTAGAAGGAGGGTCAGGTTATTCCTCCAAACCTTGGAGGAACAAAGACGCTGTCTAGGTGTGTAAGAAATCAATGAGGAAAGTGAAAGCCTGCCTGAAATTGGCCCATTTCACATTAATTAAAACAAACCATAGAATGAAATAACTTTTAAATTTGATAAGCCGAAAATGTTACTGAAATACACTGTTTGGAGGACTTTTTCTGTATTTTCATCTATAGAGAACTATTAAGGGTAAACTGGAAAAAATAAAGCTGAGACTTAGCTTTTCCCTTGGGTGGAAAGAAGATGGAAATGGCTTTTGCCTGATTCTTCCTACGTGGCTTCTTAGACTAAAATACTCTGAGAGTTTGTTTAAGCATAAAGTTGATTGCCCATGTCTGAAACAAAGTTGAAAACATTTGCAGGTCAAGAAGCTCAAATAAAAATTTGTTGGAATTAAAAAACTAATTAAGGATATTCTTAAATATACAGATGTTAGGCTGATGTATTATCTTGGAATATATCTATTGGACTTGGGCACTAAAATGGTTTAGACTCTCAGATATAGTATCTCTTGGATTTTTTCAAAAGTACTTGAAATCAGTGGGATTATTCCCCAGAATCAGAGCATTCCACAACTCTGCTCTTCTATCTTCTCTAAATGTGTAAGTACACTTGTAACTCCATTCCCAAGAAGCTTGAAAATACACAGGTTTATTTTTGAACAAGGCCAGTGTAAGTAAATATTCATAGCTTGGGTAAGAATAACGTTTCTATAAAATACATGTTGCTGAATGTTCCATTCTGCTTTCCAAAGTACATTATTCCTCTTGAAGCCAATAGGATTGGGGTAAAGCTGGAAGATAATTTTCTCTTACTTTTATAGAAGATAAAAAAAATTGAATTATCTCTTGCTTGTAGCCTGTAAAGGAATTTTTGTATGTTTTAAACCATATTGAAGCATAAACATTTTGAAGGTTTGTGCAATGTGAACTATACATACTTATAGTTAAAATGCCTCAGGTCTGTATTTTAAACATAGTTCTGGTCTTATGGGATCAGCAAGCTGATGATTTGAATTGTATCTTGGTTTGGATATGAAATCAGGCTACACATCTAGAGTTGATGACACCATGTTTTATAGCTCACTGCCTGTTTTGCATGGCAGGGATTTTAGTACTGTTCTGGTATTTCATATACTCATTTAGTGGGAAGACCAACATTAACACCTCTAACGTGGAGCAACAGCGCAGTAAAATGAGAGCACAAAGGCCTTCCTGCTTGTCAACAAGACCACTAGATGTCCCTCCTGCTCTTTGTGATGGTAACACATGGCTGATATGCTAAATGGATCTACGCTGAAGAGCACTGCATTTTATGTCCCATATCTTGCATATGTAGCTCTTCTTGGGTTCCTGCAGCAGTTATGAATACAACATAAATCCAATTTCAGAAGGCGATGGTAGGTATCTTCCTTCTGTACGTGTACACGTGATTACTGTCAAAAGGAATCTCTCACTGTATGGATAATGCGCAGATGCTACACTGGGGTGGAAAAATGAATGCATTTTTAGGTTATGCCTGGATTTTTACAGAAAAAAAAGACAATTTAGCTCAGTCTCAACATTTCTACTCTGCAGGTGAAGACTAGTCTGGGAGGTAATGCAACAGCAGTTTAGTTAGGCCCTATCAGCCATTCAGTCTTACTATGAAAGTAGTCAGCTCAGAAACCTCAGAAAAGTTAAGCTTTAGATCACTACACCCTGAAATATGAAAATTAATCTCCTTAGCTCTGTGTCATATTATCAGCTGCTACCTCTGAATTTGTAATCTTTTCAGCCATGCTGCTGTCCTGATGCTTGTGACATCTGGAAGTGCAGTTCCAGAGTCTGGGCAATATCATGTGAGATGATATTCTATTTTGATTGAATATCCTTACTTCTGTGGTTTGATGCAGAGAAAATTAATCTAAGTCTTGTTCTTTGTATTTTTTAATCCCATCCTCTCTTATTCATGTGCTTTCTAAGGAAAATAATCCTCATGTTTTTATGATTTCTACCAATACTTCTGCTCTTTCTCATCACATTTTCCTTGATTATTTTCCCTCAATTTCTCTGTGTTATGTTTTCCATGGTGAGGTGACTAGTGTAGCATGAATTCTTTAGATGACAAAACCACAGGAGATGTTGGCAAATTAATATACTAGAAGTATTAGTTGTTGGCAAAATAAATTAGTTAAGATAGAGAAAAAATAGGTCTTTGTGTAACTTCATCTGCAGCAGTACTCATATACTGATTACACAGACTGATAGTTATTTTTAAAAGAGATAAAACTGTGTTGAAGATAAGGTCTATTGCTTTATAATTAGGAGGTGCTTCTGTTATTAAATTTAATGTGACCATTCCATTATCTTCTGCTTGCTGTGCCTTTTGTCTCTCAAAGCACATCCCCTGTACAATAGCATAGCAGTTGTAGCTAGATAGTTAATAGAGAGTAAGTGGTATATGAAACCTTTGCTAGGTGTCAGGAATGTAAATAGCGAAGCACAGATGTTTCTATTTTAATCTTGTGCTGTAGGTGTATGCTATAATCTGGGACAAGAGGGGCTGGGTTATTTGATGTGGTAACGAAAAGCAGGGAGACCTCAGACCAAAACCCTGGTGGTTCAGAGCTATACGAACAGAGCTATTTAGAATCAGAACAATAGTTTGTCAGATCCTCTTGGTTCCTTCTGCCCCAGCTCTGATCAGCATAGCCCAGTTATGTAATTTAAAATTATTGAGCTTAAGATGTGGGTGAGATGTGGTGGAACGAATTATTTTCCCTGCATTGACATGGCAAATGCCTTCAACATACCCAGCAATGACAGTGAGTTGGAGTGAGGATGGGGGAAAGAGAGTATACAAGGAGGCTGTGCAGATTTACTTTGGTAAATCAGATCTCTGGACTCTGAATCAGTTCTGGCACAGCAGTGACTTCTCAAGCCCTTATCAATATAATGGGCTAATTTATATCCCTAACAGAAGGTGGTGAAACTATTAAAATAAAATAGCAGGTTTTATTTTTTTGCTGTAGAGGATTTTACCCAAATCATGTAAGACATTTTTCTCTGATCATGGCTGCATAACAAGTTGAGAAAACCACAACTTAATTCACTGTGGGAAAAATACTCCCAATTACGTGTAAAAAACTCCAAGCCCAAACCAACAAAAAGAAGATTATCTCTATGCTTTTAGGATTCCCTGAGTAAGCAGAAGTGGTGAAGCTACTGTTATTGTCCTGGATGAGCCTATGTTCATATGCAGACTAGGTTGCTATGGAGTTCCTTAAGGCGTATCAATAATAAGGGGCCTGGTGATCCCCATATCCCCATGACACCTCCCTCTTGGTCCTTCTAGACCGCTTTGATCCTTTGCACCTGCTGTTTTAATTACTGTTCCTGTGGTATTGCCTGTCATGGATAGGAAGGAATTAAAAACATTTTCCCCTTTCTCTTCTGCTTAGCATTTCTTCCACCCTTCCTCTCCCCTTTTCTACTATGATAACGGGAAAGCAAACAAGGGAAGTAAGATTAGGGAGGTTGATGGGAAATTCCTTTCCTCTCTCTGCTTCCCTTTCTGATAACATGTGCCTGTACTGCTTCTCTAGCTCCTTCCTGTTCTGAAACTGTCACTTTATGTCTATTTCTCATTCAGTAACCCAACTCTGTTTTCCTGTCCAGTTCTTGGTTGGGTTAGTTAGTCATATCTATCATAGAAGTCCTCAGAAGGGCAATGTGTAAATTCTTGGCTGCTGAAGTCAATGCATATTTTGACAAGTATCTCATTGGCAATTTTGCAAGTCTACATGAAGATAGATTTCAGGATCAAGTAATTGTTATAGAAATTGGCTTATGTTGTTAAAGTACTAAGTAGCATCACCTGCACCACATTTTTCACTTTGGGTCAGGGATGCACTTTTAACATTGAGAGTGCTGTTTGTCAGCTCAGACATGTAAAGATAGATGCATAAACTTCTGACCTTGCCTTACTTTGTAAGAGAATCTGAGCTCAGTAGCCTGGACAGTTGGTCATCATTTATCATGTAAAAAGAAGCATCAAACTAGGTGGGATTCTCTGAGTAATATTCTTCAGGGTGGTTGCCACAGAGAAATAATTCACTTTTATTTATTTAGAAAATGGCTTTTACTAAATCCCTACCTGTTTGCAAGTATTCCTTGCAAAATATGTCAGAGAATAAGTCAATCAACATAATAATATAGGTACGTTTTCCTGTTGAACAAAAATGTCTTATTTTGGATTAACTTACAATAATAATATATTCTTTTCCTTACTTAGTAGTATTTCAAAGACTAAGTAATATTAATATAATAATGGATAATTAAGAGATAAACATTAGTTCTTAAACACTGAAATCTCTTTTGTTGTTCAGACAATCATAATACATAAATAATTCATGACAATAAAGCCAAGAAAGAACAATATTAATTGTTTTAGTTGGAAATATTTCCATGATGAAGCTTGCAGTAGGACACTTCTGTATATCTGTTTTCATTATCTTTTAGAAAGTCTGTTATTTGAGAAGTCAGCTCTGTAAACTAACTCACAGTAATTGCAGTTCTAGTACTTTGAGAGACATAAGTTTACAATTGCCAAAACCCCCCTCAGATATGTCTATTTGGAGTCATTTTTACAGGCCAAAAGATAGTCAAGTATAGGCTGTTAATGATTTCAGATTGTGGACCTATAATCTAGTAAATATAAGTCTGATACAGGGCTATCACAAAGAGGTAATTCCCTCTGATGACACTATTTTAAATAGTTTTTTAAAATACTTTTTTACAACTGTAAAAAGTTCATTTGTCAAGAATGATATGTCTAAGTCCCATGTTGGAGAACATGGAGAAACCAGATTGTGCCTAGGTTGTGTTTTTGGGATTATCTGTACATGGAAATTTATTTTGTGCTTATGAAGTTCACACAGTGGTTATACTCATGATTACAGGGAGTGATTTATTAGGGATACAGCTTGGTGAGATCATTTGTATGCACTCAGCTTTCAGCAGAAAGGACAGGTTCATGTTTTAACACAGGTAAGTTCCCAACCCATAACTTATTTACCTTGTCACAAGGATGAGAGAGGCCATTGAGGTTTATTTTTCTTCTTCATTCTCCCATCCATTTTTGTTTGTTAATTCTCAGGAGAAAAAAATATGTGACTGGAAATGAGCCTAAACCTCTCCTCACTGGTCTTGGAGAACTTGTCAACCTAAGTTTTTATGATCCATTTTTTGTCTTTTGTAAACTATCAGAAAAAAGAATCTACAGTTGGACTTGCCACTGCTTGCATGTGATAAGTAAGGGTTTATAGTGTATTTGGTGACACTATTAATAAGTTACTTGCTACAGGAAGTACCTTAGTGTAATAAAAGATGCCATTTTCTTAAAAATAACTGCAAGAAAAATTTCTCTACTCTTCTTTGGCCTGAATTATCTTTTTTTCACAGTAGAATCTGTGCACATTAATGGATAATTGCTGCAGGCAGTCCTGGGCACCAAGCACATGTCTTGATTGTGTATAACCGCACTGGGCTAAGTTGTAGGTGGCCCCCTTCTCTCCTCCTTCATAGGCAGAAAACCCAGGCAGGGAAGGAGGAGGGTGTAATATGCTCCCATAGCTCCCCCAGGACAGAAGATTGGGACAGCAGGGTTAATGATGATTCTGACACTTTCTTCTCAAATTTAGGAAAAATATGTGCCAATAGGTTTACTTGTTATAAAATACATAATTTCTCTTTTGCACCCTACTCTACCACCTACATTTTACACTAATGAGAGTTTAAATTGAAAGTGTGGGGCATCTCCTGAGAGGAACCTGTACTTGTGCCCCTTGTGAAGTGATGAAAATGTCAGTACCAATTATGTAGGAACAGATTACCTTTACCCTAATTTCATCAGATCAAAAGCCAGCTCTTCACAATTTTATGTATGAGCGTGGTGTTAGCAGAAGCTCTATTGCTCTGGTTATTAATGGGCATAAAGGATGTTTATTGAAAGATGTATAGTTCATTGAACACTCTCTGAACTGAGTTTCTCAGAAGTCAAGGATTTGTTTTCTGTGCTGAATGTCATGGAAAACACTTTCCATTTTAGTCATCATATTTACTATGTGCTGCTTCTCATATCTGTCATCATGCTGTTCTTCTTGCCTCATGTTTTCATCCTTTTATCTCTGTACATTAGGTTATTTTGATCCAGGTTTTTATCTTCTTTCAGTTTGGTCATTAATAGAGCTGACTTCACTCCTTTTATGCCCATGCTGAATTTGCCTCATTTCTATTTTGCTTTTCTATTCATACGTCAGCAGAGATCTCTAGTTACAATAGCTTCATGTTTCCTGGACACTCTTCGTCACAGGGCCAAATTTATACCTGATGTACTTTCCATTGACAGAAAATTACTCCAAGAATGAATCATCCTTATGTTTACGTTCATCTGGTCTTATTTTTTTCCTCAGACACTGTTCATTTGTATCAACCATGTAACACTTGTAGTCATTTGAATGATACAAAATCAAATTGTGTTGTTTTGGGGACTTGGCAAAGACAACAGTGAAATTAAATTATGAAAGCCACAGATCCAGGCTAGACCTGTTTTTTTGACGTAGTGTATGTAGTACTCACATACTAAATCTTATTGCAGTCTATTTTTCATTGTCTTGGAAAAAAGAAATGTAAGATGGGAGAACAGATTTTGGAAATAATCTTGCATTTTTGAGTACAAAAGCTCAAGATATCTCTTGACTATCATGCAGAACAAAAAGATGGCTAGCAGTCAACTCGATTTAAAGGGATGCACACTTAAAAAACATATAGAATAACCATTTTGTGATCTGTTACGGGTGCTTAATATGGAGGTAAACAATGGAGCTTTTCATCGTGTTTGTTAATAATGCTAGAAAACTAAACATAAAAATAGGTAAAAATATGACCAAAGTTGCAACTTCTTTAAATCTAGTGATTCCCTCCTCAAACACTTGCCATCAATCTTAAGAGACAAGCATAAGAAAAATTAATTTTTTTTGTTCTCAGTTCAGTGCCAGTTGTCACTCTGTTCCTAAGTAGCTGATAAAGAAATAGGCTCTCTCTCTGCATCTCTTGGCTGCAGTACATTGAATGAGTCTGTGGGGGTGATCCCTGCACCACTGACACAACAGAAGGAGCTGTAAGGGGCAGAAGATTTTCTGAAGCTGTTTCATTGATTTCCTCCTGAGCTGAGAGGGAGCAGTTCCTGATCAGTTTTTGTATACTCCTTGGCAGCTGGCCAATATACCAGCACATGGTGGGGGGATCTGGGTGTGAGACCCTTCCCTGCCCAGCCCATCCACAGACAGTGAAAGCAAAGGAATGCTGGAAAATAATCTGGATTTTTTCTGGATCATCGTGGTGACAGACACTGTTGTCTCCCACCACACCGAGGTTGAATTTCAACCCACCATGAAGAGTTTTCACTTTGGTGCTTTGCAGGGAGCACTCTGCAAAGTAAAAACAAGTTGTAGAATGTAATAGTTTGATTGATGAAAGAGGACATCTTCACATGTTAATAAAATATATTCTGAAAGTCTTCCATCTCACGTGTGTTCCTCAGTGATGCACATTGCGTAGCACCCAGCTGTTCCTTGTGAAGTCTATTTCGATTTGGGCTTAATAGGTGGAGCATGCTCTATTTACAGAAAGAGAAATTATGGGATCTCTGGAGCCTGCTTTATGAATTTTAAACTCATTCTGAGGCTGTTTCTGCCTTGTGATGGGTTGGAAAATTACTGTTAACTTTGTCATTGAAGCGAAGCAGATTGGGGCAGGATAAATACTCGTGTGGATTCTGTAGTGTGGCAGGAGGTCTTTGAAAAAAGTGACTGGTGCAGTGGGTCCCAAACCATGAGGCACAAAGTAAGAAAGAGATGCAAGGAGAACTGGAGGGGGTGTCAAGCTGAGAGTCTTTTTAAATGCGTATCTTCAGTTTCTTTCACACATATTTTCACAGAAGTAGAACTTGTGATTTCTAATCCTTGCATGCTCTCTCTCTCTTATTTTTTTTTTTTTAAGTTATAAATGAAACCAGAAATGATAGTTTGGGGTTTTATTTTAGTTGTCAAAAGTCTCAGCAAATTTAATCCTAAATTCACTAAAACATTGTGTCCAAAAGAAAAAGACAAGCTTTGACAACTGTATTTTTGCAAATTTATGGTAAAAGCAAGAAGTGACAAACATTATTCACTAAAGAGCCAGACAGAAAAATTACTCTTGTCTTACTTCTTCCTACTCAGTCATTCTGGACTGTAATTTTTGAAGATTTGAGAAACCCAGATTCAACTCTCTTGCAATTCGAGGGAATTTGAACCCATGTCTCACATCAGAGATCACCAACCAATATTGCATGTGTTACTCCGGAGCAGATTTCTTTCAAGTACTCTTTCTAATGTTGTTCAGCATTGCACAGAATACTAAACTCTTAGTGGAGAAAGGATAGGAACTTTGCTATCTTGCCTATTTTTCTGACTTTACCCTGGTGGATATTTCATATAAAGTGGACCTATTGCAATAGGAGTGATTTAAGACTAGCA
>VYZQ01008695.1:0-14941 GCA_013400655.1 Mystacornis crossleyi
TTTTTTTTTGTTATTTATTAATTAACCTGCCTCCCTGGGCTATATTTCCTCACAGTCTATTCCTAAATGTTCCACCTGTAGCTGATCTTTTTTACCAAACATCCATAAGTATGGATGCTCCCCTCCAAATTCGTTTGTCCACATGCAAAGCAAGCCAATCTGTGACCCACTGATGCTGAAAATGAAAGCAGAAGGAAGCAGCAACTCCAGTTCGGAGTGGAGGCAGCAGATGCAGAACAAACAGCACCATGGATTGGGACACTTCCCACCACAAAAATCAACAGTTGGTTGTTGATGCCCAAACACAGGCAGATTTAAGCAGTGTGGTAGAAAATGTTCCTCAGATCCGAAATAACTGCGCCACACAAATATTGACTTTTTTGTCTTTCTTGCGTTTACATTAATATTGTAGTCAGTGCTTAGCCATCTCCACCAGTGCAGGGGAGGAGAGCATGACCAAATTTGCTATAACTCTTCTTTTATTTGAGGATAATTTTTCATTGCTCAGCTGTCAACATTTTTTAGGTTGCCTAAAATAAGCAAATACATTCAATTCCTTTATGGAATTCTTGGTTTGTTTTCTTTTTTTCTGAACAAATGCATGAAAAATCCAGTGAGATTCAGATGTGCACATCCATGCCCTGTGGGAAAGATGTCTTCATGACCTCAGCCGGTGAGCATCCGGTACCCAGAAGCACTGAGTGTGAGGCAGCCCTTGTAATTCTTGTTCTGCAGATGCTGCTCTTGGCAACATCCCAATCTCCCACCGAAACTTACTCCTGTTTGTTTGTTTTCTATTCCTTCTTTTTCTCCTCCATAACATTCTCCATCAGAGCGCATCAGTGGTTCGTTTAAAATTTTTCATTCCCAGGTCTGTGAGCTCTCTTGGACTGAATTTGCACATAGCTTTATTTCTCACTTTTCTTTCTTTCTTATTTTTTTTTTCCCTTTTTTCCAAGCCAAAGAGGAAATTGCTTTTCTGGGTGAAATGCTGCCTTCCCCTCATGCTTTTCCTCTCAATCTACCTCAAACTGAGAAACGAACAGGATGAGTCAATGGCAAAATGTGTCTTTTTGAAGCACTTGGGAAGAAGGAAGTACCTTGATATTTCATCACTTAAGCTTTTTTTTTTTTCTCTTCTTCCCAATCAATGTTTGCTATTTTTTTATTAGTGAAGTTCTACAGATATTTACCCCATATTCAGGGAGAGTTCAGGGATGATAATGTGAAAGTCAACATCTCACATATGAAATCCCATTTTTAGTTTTACAAGAAAATGCAATGCAGGAGATTCCAGTTCTCCTTATACCATGAAATATTAAGGACATCTTTTACTGAATGATGTCTGGAGTACCAAACTTAATTAGGAATTGAAAAGGTGTTTTCTGTGGGTGTGGGGTGATTTTGGGGTTTTCATGAACCCAGGATGAATCCAGGATGAACCCAGGATGAATCCAGGATGAATTATTCCTTCTCCCTGCACAGTTGCCTTATTTTTCCATAGTCCAAGATCTGGCAGTGAGCTTCACAAACAAAATAGTCTAAACTTCCCCCTGACCTTCCTGAGAGTTTCACTGAGCAAACAAGCACCTGCCTTCTCTTTAAGTCAGGTGCCCATTGCTCCTTCATCCCAGAACTCCAATCCTGGCCACACCCGTGATTCCCTGGCATGGGTCTGCCTTATCAAGGCTGGGCTTCAGCCCCCAAAAATCTTCCTTCCTCTTCCTCAAACAGGAAAACATAAAAACTATTCCTCTGTTTGCTCTTCAGCCTCCTTACAAAAGAACATTGAGGGCAGGTGTTTTTCCCGAAATGAAGAAACGTGAATTTGTGATATATCCTACCTATATCCCTGTTCCACATGTCTAAATCCTTTAGGCCCAAATTATCAAAACTATGAAAAAAAAATTAATTCCTGCTGGATAAAGGGGACAGAAGGATTGTACTTCCAGTGCCAACTCGATGTCATATCTAGCATGCTGAAGGGTGGTACCATAGGGAGAAGTGCCTTGGAGTAAAGCAGCTTGAAATGTAGCCTAATTGAAATATGTTTCTTTAATTGCATTTATCAGGCTCTTAATAGGATTAAAACAATTGCTGCTTTCTCTTTTATCCTGTAGCTCCTTTCTTTCCTCACAGAAGTTCTATATTTATAGCTGTTTCTTCTTCTTTGCATTCACAATCATATCTTAAAAACAAAGTCTGCTTCCAGCTGAACCCACCTCCTAACAAAGAATGGTCCAGAAAATCCAGTTTAGAATAGATTTCCTCCTTCTTATCAGAGGAGGTATTTGCTGTTGTGTGTCCAGATCTAGTGACCAAGCCAAGCTAGAGACAGTTTCTGTAGTTGCATTTAGAGCTGAAGAAAGGTAAATTTCAGTCTCAGTCTTTCCAGTTTCACTCCAGTATAAATCCAAGTAATAGGACTATTTTATTTATTTTCTTTGTTTTGCTCTTATTTTTTAATCTTTTTTTTTTTTAATCCTCCTGTCAATAGTGGATTTTTTGAGGCTTAAATTACAGTTTTCCTGTAGAATATTTGATTCCAACCTACTCCACTGTAAACTGGACTAAATGCTGGAATTAGAACTTACTCCAAATGTATCTTCAGGGTAGTAAAAGCAGAACTTCACTTATTGTTACCAGCAACAGCCACCCCCCAGAAGTGCTTATACTTTTAATTTTCAGGTACATCAAACTAAATTATGAGGAACTGTATTTCATAAAAATCTACAACTGGCTTTAACAAATCAGAATTCCCCTGAAGGCAGCATTTTTGCAAATGTCATTCAGCTGATCAGATTTTTATAAATTTGTACTTTTGTGGCATTATGTACTATCCCTGCTGTGCTTTCAAGAACTGCACATTTAATTATTGATTTTTTTCCCTCTTTAAAAGGAGAGGGCTGGTCTCCTGTCAAGTCTCTTCAAACCTCCATGCCTTTGTCCCCCTGGTTTCAGAAGCAGTTGTTGGATGTTTCTGTTATATGCAAACCTTAATGCAAAATATGAAAATGACCTTGAAAAAATTTTAATCAGTGTGTTCCTTCACAATAATTATAAGGGTGGGGTAGAAAGGAACATTTGGAGCTATTGAAAAATGTCTAAATGTAAAAAGAGGTCTTTCCAAGTAAAATGTGAATGCACTGTACATATTTTTTCAACCTTTTATCACATCAGCCTGAGAATTACATATATAGGTACAGATATATTTCCTTAAACATTCCTAATAAGTGCATAAATAATCTGAAGGAAGTCACGGTCTCTATTTTGTTTCTCATTCTCCACTTGGATATCAACACTCCCTCCTTATCCAGAATGGGTGATGTTTTCTAAGGCCATGAACAGCAGTAAGGAGAGAGGTTTAGTTTTTTTTTATTCCAGGCACTGTGGTGGGCCAAATAAATACCAGGGCACACTGGCTGCATCCAAAGCAGTGTGGGCAGGAGGTCAAGAGAGGGGATTCTGCCCCTCTGCTCCACTCAGGTGAGACCCCACCTGCAGAGCTGCATCCAGGGGTCCCTGCAGGGGTCCCAGCACGGGAAGGACATGGAGCTGCTGGAGCAAGTCCAGAGGAGGCACCAGGATGATCAGAGGGATGGAGCAGCTCTGCCGTGAGGAAAGGCTGAGAGAATTGGGATTGGTCAGGCTGGGAATGAGAAGCTTTGGGGTGACCTTGATGCCATAATGATTTTTGCTTTTTCATATATTCCTCTCATATCCCACTTCATATACACTTTTATGCAGCCTTTATGTATCCCTGGTNTCCAAGACCAGGTTGTGTGGGGCTTGGAACAACCTGGGATAGCAGAAGGTGTCCCTGCCCATGGCAGGGGATTTGGAACAAAAGGATCTTACAGATCCCTTCCAACCCAAATCATTTCATGATTCCATGATTTCTGTAATCCTTCTTCTAAAGTTTTTTCTGGTCCTTTCAATCACAGAAATTTTCATTTAAATGTCTTTCAAAACACCTTAATATTTATGTTGCTGAGCTCTAAAAAATCACATTATCCTACAGTAGACAGCTAAAATTAAAAAGAAAAAAAAAAAACCACAAACAAGTCAATATCCAAAAAGCATCTATAAACTCTTCCTGGCTCTAAGGAGTGTGAGGATGGTCAGGCTGGCTACATGGATCTCGCTCTGAACCTGTGCTGAACCATTTCTCAAGCTCTGCTTCATAGCCACTTGAGAAAGATCAGTGCCTTTAGTTCCTCGCCCTTTTAAACGATCTAATTCAGGATTCAGTGACTTACCCAGGTCGTTTAATCACCTGGGGTTTAGATTTTTAATGCCGAGTGCATTGAATCTGACACGCTGAACGTTTTGGTTCGTAGCCCAAACTGCTCCCTAGCACAAGGTACCTCAGTAGACAGTCCATGCTATGACCAAACAACTCAGGTTTAATCCTGGAGATTTTTACCTTGAAGGGCTGAAATAGGAGATGGTGGGGAATGAAGGAATGTAATAAATATACATCTTTCCTCATAGCCAAATAGGGCTAAGTGAAGAAGTTTTAAAAAAAATTTTCTCTTTCAGAACAGGGTCATCAGTATGGTCACTGAGAATTACTGAGTTTATTTTTCATGGATTTACTGATAAAATGGCTGAAAACATTTAGGAAAAGCAGATTTTAGTAGTGACCACCAGAGTAACTTTTGTTTCCCAGTCTTTCATGGGTGTTACATAAGATGAATAACCCTGGCTTCTTTCCTAAGATTTCCATAGAAATCGATTGGTCCTTTAATTTTTCAAGAGCTTTGAGCTGATGAATATTGAGTTTTGTTGATGACCACTGAGTTTTTATAATTAGTCTCCGTTGCCAAACTCCAACCAAGCAGTTAGGACATTGACAAAAGACTGTGTCCTCTGACCACTTAAAATTCTTGCCACATGGACACATGGTCTTAAAGAGTGGCACAAAAGAAGTCAATTTTTTAACCATGCCCTGAGTGGAAAAAAGATAAAATATTATTTTGTTCATAGGTATTTTCACTTGTAACAGTTGCCACTATTCTATTCCCATTATTTGCCTCCAAGTTATTAGTGCTGTTATTTAGTTAATTTTGGGGGTTTTTTTCTGTTTGAATAGAAACAGGTGTATCTTCAGTAGGGCATTCCCTCTTTTCTACAGAGCCTCAAGAATAATGACTCTGAGTGGCATTATTATATTGAAAAACTACTTTAACACAAATCAACTCTACATTCCCAAGGATAAATATATCAACCAGTTCCCAAAAAAGGTTGTGAGGAGAATTAAATTCAAAAAAGAATAAGCTTGTGAGCAGTTCAGGGGTTATAGGAGGAGGATTCATATAAAAAATGTTCTATAGACTGCTATGTCCTTCTCCTCTTGGGAAGTGTTTGGGCATCACTTTCAAGAAATAAATGGCATTTTGTATAGAAATGCTTTAGCAAAATCTGTTTCCTTTTGATGTATGTGAAATCATAATCTTGTAGGGGTCTTTTCTGTGATTCAGCTGCTCCGTGTGATGTTCAGCTCTTTTTATGTAACCGGCTTGCAGAAGGAAATGCATGTATCTATTCCACTGAGAATGGATGTTTTAGCATGTGTCAGGTCATAAAATCACTTTATACCACTTCTTGGAGCAGTTTATGATCGCTGGATATTGTATCTCTGGTCCATGATATGGGGCATTGCCATATTGATTAAATGCCTTAGGCTGTTGCAGGGGGAAAAAATAAGGATATTTAATCAATAGACCTGTGCTTTAGTTACTGTTCCTGTCAAGCTGAAACAGAAATAGCTCAAGAAAGGGGCAGCTTCTCAGACAGTCTGAGGGAGTTAAAGTTTGAAGAAAGCTAAATGATGCCTTTGCAGACCTGTGAGGGAAGATAATCAACTTAGCAATTGCAAGTGCAGAGATTGAGTTACCAGATCAATCTTGCTTAAGGGTTCAAAAGGGCTGAGAAAGGGACTTTGGGACTTACAAGGGAGCCCCAAAGAAGCAGTGGCTTAAGCATGAGCGGAATAAATTCTTCTGGTTGCCAGTGATGTGTCCTGATCCTGAAGGTTGCATGTGTGAGGATTAATTACTGCTCAGCTAAAGCATCTCTTCTAGTTAGAGACTTCAGGGATGAGTCTCTCCACGTCTGTGATACAGTAAAAAGGGAAGAATCAGTTTTCCCAAGATTCCTTAACATTGTTATTGAAGCTCATGACTGTGGTGTTTTCTTGCCATTTTTTACCTGTTATTATATTACTGTAACCTCAGACCTATATCTTTAGATATAATCCCTTGAGTACTCTCAATTCCACCCAGAGGAGATCCAGGAAAGGTGAGTCCCCCTGAGGATGCAGGAGAATAACGTGGTAATTCTGTGTTGAATGGTCGGGAATAGTCACCTCTTTCTGCCACATTTCAAAAGGGAAATGGAAAAAATCCCAAGTTGAAAAGAATAGCATATATGAAAAAACTAGAAGTGTGTATAGATTGCCAGAATGAAGATTTAGAGGGAAGTTTATTACACTGTACTTGTACTGTGCTTGCAGGAGAATACTGAGCATTCAGGGATCTGAAATGTAGCAGAGAGAAAACATAACAAGAATCAATGCCTGGAAGCTGGAGCCAGGCACTTTATACTTTACTTCATTATTTCTAACAGAAAAGGTAATAGAAAACGGGTGGAGATTACTAAAAGAGCAGAAGGTTTTTCATCTTCTGCTGCATTGCAATCCTCACTGCCTTCCTTCCTCAGTGATGGCTTTCTCTAGGGGAATTATTTGCACCTGATGCATGTGAAACACTGTCACAGGGAGAGTGGCAGCTTCAGTCAGTCCCCGCCTTGGCCTCAAATTTTAGCAACGCTTGAAGGATTCGCTCTGGCCCACAAGTTCTAATGATGGCAAATCATATCTATTTCTAAAAATTAATTCATTATTAAGCAGATAAAAGATAACAGATGAAAGATCCTAATCAGAGTTACTGCACAGTATAAACTAAAAGAACTACTAGTAGATTACACCATAATATAAAAGAGTGCACTATATCAAGTTACCTATAATAAAGCCAGAAAAAGAAGTAGTATTGATTAGAAGTCGAATGTAATTTACAACAAAATGATAATAATGGACAGATTCCTTCACTCTACTCCTGGGAGTAACCACGAAGCAGCATCCCCGCTCACAGAAAGAGCTCCACACATTTCCAGGGAAATGATAGAAGATTTCTGACTTCGTGAAAGTTTGGTGTGGCTTTTAAAGCTGCAAAGTGAATGTCTGTCAGTGAGAAATCCAGGTTATCTTGCCAGATCTCACTTCAGAAGTAAGATGTTTATTGGCAGTTGGGAGATGCCAGACCAGTGGTAACCCCAAGGCACCAAAATAATTCCCTACATGACAGTTTGTCCTGCTTGAGTTACCCGACTGGCTAGCAAACAGCAGATAAGCTCTTGTGGGGGGTGAGACGCCCCGCGCCGAACACGCGGTGCCAAGGCAGGCAGCCTGAATTAATGCAGATGACATAATTGTTCTTCTCGTCCCCAGCCTGTGGGAACTCAGGGAATCAATCCCTGGTATTTGCTGCCTGCCTTTTTCTATTTTAGTAGAGCGCAAGAACGGGATTGGCTCTCCAGTAGGGTTCTTGGAGCCGGGTACACTGAGTCATTACTGCTTGGGGTGGAAAGGACAGCTGTACGTATTCAAGAACAAATACAGCTTGACAGCCTACAAGCTGTTAAGACAACCTGACCTTTGTGTGTCTACTCCAAGAACAGTAAGTTCAATTAGCTCTAATGCTTCCAGGTCCTGTACCACCATTAGGAAATGCCTTATTCAGCTAAAGCTGTGATTTTTTTTTTTAATTTTCTTTTTTTTTTTTCTTTTTGGTCAGTGTAAAAAAGCATTAAAGGATCCATTGTAAGTACTGCCAGCAATAATGGGGAAGAGTCTCATATTCAGCAAGGTCTAAAAAATTAATTAGCTTTATTCCTTAAATACAAAATAAATACATTCTGTCATAGCCAAAAGCTTCAGGGATGAGCTTTAGCCAGTTGGGTTCAAGCCAAGATGACAGATCTGGCAGCTGTTGGAAACACTTTGGAGTAGAGTTTGGGCTGATACCTGTCAGTTTAGAGATCAGCTGAAGTCACCAAGTCCTTCTACAAAGACAAAAGGAGCGCTTAAAAAACGGCCAATCCATAGGATAGCAGAGAGTGAATCTATTCATGGTCTGTCAGTGGTTCGCATGCTCTCAGTTTTCATTTAAATGCCTTAGTTTACCCCTTCTGAAGGGATGTTGTGATCACTTGGGATCTTTTGTGTGGTGATTAAGTGAGGTCTTTGATATCCCCACAGCATTTCCAGAAGCTTCCAGTATCTGAAGGACAAGAAGCAAAGCTAAAGTGTTGATTTTTGTTGAAGCAGAATGGAGAACTACAGTGAAAACAGAATTGTTTTATACAAGGTTTTGAGGAGTCATCAGATGAATTTGCTTAGATATTGGAGCTCTGAGGCTTCCTGGAGTGAGAGTCCATGGAAAGCTCCCTATGATTTTGATGCAGAAGGTTGGTTTTGAGATTTGTGGGAACTATGTACCACCATGGAGCTGGAGAGACAACAGGGTTTGCCTGCTCTCCACATGAAACACAAGAAATGCTCCTTTTCTCTCTGTTTTTTTACACAGTTTCTTATTATATGTTAGTGCCTCTGAAACTAAGCTGCACCTCAATCATGGTAGATGTATCACAAAAGAAAATCTCCTCCTGAGGCAAGCCACAGTTTAACCACACTCTCCAGATCACCAAAGAATGATCCTGCAAGACTTTTTAGTGCTGCTTGTGACATTTCAGGGGCTTCAAGACACCCCAAATAAAATCCCCTGTTCCAGGTGAGATACAGGACCAGGGCAAACTCATGGCCTTCTGGATCAGCAGTTGGAGGCCGTGTGGGATATCCCAAAGTCTTTCAAATGGCACTAAACTCTGAGACATCTCAGCAGAAGCCCCAAATTCGAATCCTACTTATTTTCCTTTTGCTCGTGCCTGAGGAGCTGCCTACCCAGGTTTGTGCTCTTCCCTGCCACTTAACCAATACCTCCCTAAGGAAACACCACGGATGCCTTGTCCTGATGCTCTGGGGTTCCAGTTTTTAATGGCATACATAGTTACTTTCTCTTGTACTACATTCCAGAGGTTTTGAACTGTGTTCCCTGTATCCTTCATACATTTCTCAATGCTTATTTTTCTTCACTTGGCACCCAAATACCTTTTGAAGTCCTGGCTTAGGCTGGCATCACAGTTTCTCAGTAGGGGATAGAAAAGAGGTATTAATCCAGTTTTAAGAGCTGTTTCTCTGTCTCTGTGCATTGATTTGTGTGGAACTGTCCTTTTAACTCCCTTTTCCATCTGACTTCTCATTGCCTTCTGATGAGAGCCAGTCTAAAAGTGCAGGGTTGGATTCACATCGATTGTTCCCTTTGTTGTCTTTCTGTGACCCTTTCTGAACTATGAACTCAGAGCTGTGGCTTGGTCATGAAGGGCTTTTATTCCTATCGCACTGACTATAAATATGGATTAACAGCTGAATGTGACAGGCATCTGAGCTTGTTTCTCTGAACAAGGAAAAAACCCTTTTCACCCTGTATTAAACTGCAGTTTGTTCCTAAAAAAAGATCTATATTAAAAATATCCCACTGACAACATCAAATTCTGCATTTAGGGGCTTTGGAATGAGAGAAAATGCACGTGCCTTGATACCATTAGGCATTGTAAAGTTAATCTTTACAAAGAACAATGTTTACAAAAGCACAATTTTAATTAGCTTTGTTTTCTTAGTAAATACCTTGTTCATCTGTTTAATACATTTTTGGAAGATACACAAAATGTTAATTTATCTATTAGTCTTTCCTTTGGAACACAAATAGTAAGTACTAATAATGTGTGCCTAAATGCAATTACAGCTGACAAATCAAGGACCAGTTTTCCCAGGTTTTATATACCTGCTATTTTCCCCTACATTTTTTGTTTGTCTCTCATTCCTTTTTCTTTGTCTGTTTCCTCACATGGGCATCCTCTGACTACACCAGAAATCTTTGGAAATTTCCTCTGAATAAAATACATCTTTCCATATACCAGCAACAAATCCAGATACAGCACGTAGTACCAGTTTTCAGCAGTTGCAAGAGCAAGTTATCAGGTTATTAAAATACCCCAACCCTTATCTACTCTTCTTAGCAGTAGAATAATTCATATGTGTCATTTACTAAATCTTTGGAAGACCAGCAGGATGCAGTCAGGATTGTATTGTATGACCTTCATCAGTAAACAAAAAAAAAGGGTATTTCTTTGGTATTTACTATTTTTGAATACAGACTGTCAGTGATTTTTTGATGGAAAGGAAAACTTAGATAATTATACTTTTGTTTTATAATTGAGTACCCAATCCTGCTTTTATGACCTTTGACCTTTAGAAGTGATAAATCTTCACACAAGGGTCTGAGCCAGGGTCTTGGATCCATGTGATTGTCACTCTTTGGAGAGGTTTGTATCTGAAATTTTACCCTGCTCTGTAAAGCAGCAGAATCATATTATTGATTCAAACTCAGTCAGGCTCCAAGACAATGAAAAATAAACGCAGGTATAAGCACGATGGTTTGACAGCTCCTGTTTTTTGTTATTGTGTTTGACATCATGTGAAATGCATGATGTGATCAGCTGGTCCATCTGCACATAACCACAGGCTGTTGAGAGAGGCATGCCAAGAAAATCCCAGTCATTTCCACCAGCTCCTCTTCATCTGGACTTCACTGCTGCGAGAATTATTTCTGTGACCATCAAACGGGCTGTTGAACTGGTGCCACAATATCCAGCTTGCTCCGGCCAGTGAGGACAGGCTGTGGAGTTGTGGTGGGATTGTTGCAACTGCTGGAGCTCCTCCTTCCTGCTCAAAGCCCTGTCCATCCCCCAGGCCCTATCCCACTGCGAGTTCTGCTGCCTCTCTTTCCCTCTGGATTCCATAATATTGATGGCAGAAAAATAGGAGAGAGATTGAAAGACCTGGAAAGTATCAGAGTAGTTAAGGCCATGGATGCTGGCTGCCATTATCTCTGGGGCACGGGGCTTGAGAAAATTAATGAGCATAGAATCATAGAGTTGTTTAGGTTGGAAAAGGCCCTGAAGATCATCGAGCCCAACCATTAACCCAGCACTGCGAAGGCCACCACTGAACCGTGTCCCAAAGTGCCACATCTACATGTCCTTGAAATCCCTCCAGTGATAGTGACTCCATCACTGCCCTGGGCACTCTCTTCTAATGCTTGGCCATATTTTCTGTGATGAATTTTTTCCTAATCTCCAATCTAAACTTCCACTGGTGCAACTTGGGGTTGTTTTCAGTTATCCTGTTGATGGCTATGCAGGAAAAGAGACCAACCCCCACCTGGCTACAGCCTTCAGGGAGTCACAGAGAGCGAGAAGGTTCCCCCAAGCCTACTTTTCTCCAGGCTGAGCCCCCTCAGATCCCTCAGCTGCTCTTCATCAGACCTGTGCTTCAAACCCTTCCCCAGCTCTGTTTCCCTTCCGTGGGCACACTCCAGCACCTCAGTATCTTTCTTGATGTGAGGAGCCAGGACTCGAGGTGTGGCCTCCCCAGTGCCCAGCACAGAGGGACAATCAGCCCTGGTCCTGCTGCCCACACCATTGCTGACACAGAAGGCCAGGAGGTCACCGGCCTCCTTGCCCAGCTGGGCACACGCCGGCTCACGTTCTCCCACCGTCGGCGAGCACCCCCAGGGCCTTTCCCGCTGGGCAGCTTTCCAGCCCCTCTGCGCCCAACCTAGAGCACTGTGGGTCATGCTGGGACACGAGGACAGGACCCAGCATTTTGCCTCGTTGATCTTTTGTCCACAGATCCAGCCTGTCCAGATCCCTCCAGAGAGCCTTCCTACCTCCCACAGATCAACACTCCAGCTCAAACTGGTGTTTCCTGAAAACTGCCTGAGGGTGCCCTCAATCCCCTTGTCCAGATCACCATAAAGATATTGAACAGAACTGGCCTCAATACTGAGCACGAGGGGAATATAAACCTACGCAGATATCTTTGTGAGAGAGACACAGGTGGGCAGGAGCCAGTGCTGTTTGCCAGCAGTGTTCTGCCTCTTGGTATCACTGACATCAAAGAAATTCTTTTTTTCACCTAGAAAGTTGTAGTTTCTTCTCCTTGTTATCCTTTCTCCCTCCCAACTGCTCTTTACCTGAACCCTTCTGAAACTTGAAACTACAGCAGTTCCAACACGGATACTGCAAAGCTGAGAATCCACAAGTGGATATAACTGTGAACAGGATGTAGAAATGATTTCAGCAATTCCTTCTGGTCCGTGCTGAGAGAAGTGAAATTTTAAGTATACCATAAATAGTGTATGTACACTATAGAATATAGACATATAAAATGCCCACTTGTATTTTGATCAGTTGGTAACAGTTATGCTTTAAAAATATATAAGTAACATATGGTGATTATGGAAATGTTGATTTAATGAAGCTTTAATTGAAGTGATTTGCTGTACTGTGAAGAGAAAGGCTAACAAGCAAGATCAAATGAGCACAAAGAGAAACCAAACCAGAGCTCCTGAAGGTCTGTATTTTACCAGTAGAGCTAGAGACACCAGAAGAGTTTTAAAAGACAGCTTTAATTTTCAAGGAAAAGTAAGTCTAGGATTTTCAACCTTTCAGATAGATTTGAGCAAATGAAGAAGCACTTCAGATTTGACATCCTCGCCCCTGCCCCTTCATACTTAATGAAATGTCACTATAGTCTATAAGAAAAAGCAATATTTAATCCAATATCTGAAGCTTCCTCCCCTTGGACTGTGTTTTCAGCCGCAAAACTTGGCAAAGACTCAGCCTGTGGCACTACATCAACTTCCACCTCTCGCCAGTCTTGTCCTTTGTGCTGTTGACTCTGATGGATTTTACGGAAATGCATTAGTTTTCATCTCACTCGTTTTTTGGAAGACTGATGGAGCTACAGCAGGGTGGATGTCGTGGTGTTCTGCCTTGTGCATCAACAACAACACAGTCATTTAATACTTTTCTATAATCTCTGTGAATGATGAGGATGAGCAAAGGAGAAAGGACGGACATCTTGATAATCAAATCCCTGGTGAAGTTTAAAACACTGGCTCTCAGAAATAAACTTTTGGCATGCACAGTGATGGAATTCACACTAGATGAAGTGAGAAATGTGGAAAGTAAAATGATTAATATTCGCAGTCACTTTTCTGATGGCAACAGCAATAAGAGAGAGAGAGAAAACTACTAAAAATAACTTTCTGCGCAGAAAATCAGTCTAAGCAGAGCCAAATATGTGATGCACTGCTTTTTCAAACACACTGAACAGGCACTTTAGTCCATCAGGTGTGGAATGAATCTCTTAACACTTTGATGTGACCTCAGTTCAATCTGTGTAGCAGTAACCAATTAGATCACTAAAGCATTCCCATTTTGTATAAGGGAAAGGAGAATAATCATAGAATCATAGAAGGACTTGAGTTGGAAGGGACCTTATAGACCATTTTGTTCCAACTCCCCCTGCCGTGGACAGGGACACCTTCCACTATCCCAAGGGCCCCATCCAGCCCGGCCCTGAACACTTCCAGGCATGGGGCATCCACAGCTTCTCTGGGTGACTTTTGTGTTTTCTCACCACCCTCTGAATAAAGAATTTCTTTCTAACTTCTTATCTAAATCTCTCCTCTCTTAGTTTAAAGCTGTTCCCCCTGATATCACTATCTGCCTGTTTAAAAAGCTGCTCTCCCTGTTTTTCATAAACTTCCTTGAAGTACTGGAGGGTTGCAGCAAGGTCTCCCCAGAGACTTCTCCAGGCTGAACAACCCCACACACTAAAAATCATCATACCCCTTTTGTCTGAGTGTAAATAAACAAGGTTTGAGGGATTCCTCTATTCTAATGTCGTGTTTGATCTCATAGTCCCAGACTAGACAATATCAACTTTGGACTGTCAAAAAATGAAATCCCAAAACAGCAACACATTGTTCATTCTCATATTTAATGCTCCCAGGTGTTGGGAAAAAAAAGAGCTTTTTCCAGACCTTTTCATTCGTGGGACACCTCAGGCACGATGTTATTCCTGTATTACAGTTAACTGCATTGTCCCAAGGTAATTCTCTAAGAAATAATGGCAAAGTAAACATCCTCAGAGAGGTGAGAAGAAGTTCAGCCTTTCACTACTCTTTTGAGAAATGACCACAGGAGTTTGTTGTCCTGTTTTCCACTGAACATGAAATGAAACTCCCTCCACAGGTCCAGAGAATCCTTTGGATAGTGATCCCTTAATCCCTGTGGCCAAGGCAGGGTTTCAGTGGGGTGAGGACAGATGGAAAGAACTCCCTCCCAATTTGTTTTCCAACAAGTTTGGCTTTGAATTTGAATTTATAGAAACCAGGATGGTTCTTTTTCTTTTAAACCTCCCTTCTTCTCCTTTCCAATTTGCGTGCAGCCATGTAGCTTCCATGCATGTGCCATTTGTGGGTCGTTCCACCTGCATGTCCTCTCTGCTCTGCATAAATTTACAATCATTCAGCTGATTTCTATCAAGTTGGCCAAAGCAGAAATGTTCAGTTTTACACTCGTACAAAGTTTTGCAAAAATCTCTACCCAGGTAGAGGAGGAATAGTATTAATACCTCCACCAGGGAAGTGGGTATAGGACAAGTTCATTCCCTGCTAGATGTGAAATGCCCCACACAGCAGAAGGCTTGTGAAAAACAACTGTGATAGTGTTGGTGCTCTCTGAGTTACTAAATTTTGAAGTAAACTTCAAAATTATCCAGCATTACTACAGTGGGGAGCATGGAACAAATGGACTGACTACGTTTGTGATGCTCTGAGATAAAAATCAAACAGGATTTGTAGTGAAGATAATGTTTTTTATCAGACTGACCCAAATATCTGGGGAAAAA
>VYZQ01008701.1:7566-24285 GCA_013400655.1 Mystacornis crossleyi
GCCTCTCTCCTGCCCGCCTGGCGCGCGATGCGGGGCGGCGGGGCTCGGCACGGCCCGGCCCTCCGGAGAGCCGTGCGGCGCGGGGCCGCTGCCGCCCGGATGCCGGGATGCCGGTTCCCAGCGCCTCGCTGCTGTCTCGCCGGCGGGAGCCGCCCCCGCAGCACGGTCCGCGGGGCTCGGTGCTCTCCCGCAGCCCCTCCGCCCTGCAGAGCTGCGGGGAACACGCCTGGGTGCCGGGCAGCCTCTTCATTTGGAGTGCGTTTTTTTAAAGCGTTCTGTTGATTTTAACAGTCAACGAGGATTCCCCGTTGTCATTATGCTTTGGGACCAGCAGTTACAATGACGTGACACTCGTTAGGCGCGAACATGGCAGATGAAGTGTTAATATGGGAAGGCAGGGCGACATCTCTTTCATACGCCACAGCTCGCAGGCTAACTGATATGTTAGTACTTTTCGAAAAGAACACTGTGATTCTCTTTCATTATGCATACTGAAAAATAAAAGATATTTTATTCTGGAAGCTGGAGGCAGAAGGAGCTTCTGATGTTATTTGCATCCTGACATCGTTATACAATTGAGAGCTTTTGCCCAGTTTAATGAAAAACCATCCAAACAGTGAGATGTCCATAGTTGGTAATGTTATATATTAAACAACCTGATAGATTTCACTGCATCACTGTGGAACTCAGGGAACTCTCTGGAGAAACTCTTTTATCTTCAGGTGTAGCAGAGGCCATAACAGTGATTATTTCTCTCTGTAGTTCTGAGGATAGCTCTAGGCAAATAAGGCCCATGTTTCAGGTACACTCCATTGTCTTGCTGTCTGGCTAAAGCTGCATCTTGGGCATGTCGACTCTGGACTGAGCTGTGTCATCCTGGACGCCTTCTCCTCTCCTCTGCCGTGTGACATGCTGGATCAGGCGTGCTTCACAGTAAATGCTAAGGAAAACCCTCTCCTTCTCAGTGCTTCTGTGCTAGGACTTTGTTCTTGAGCTCTGAGCATTCTTGAAGAGCCAAATAAAGAGGGGAAACCATTGTTTGGAAAGACTGACTTGTTGGAAAGACGAAAAACAGCATATATTTAAGCTCTGATGACAGATCTGATTGTCCTAGCAGAAGAGGGAAGGTAGCATATCTTAGCATAAACTGAAATAATGGGCTAAAGTCAAACAGAGAAAAGTAGAAATGTTCTCTGTACAAAGAGGCATACTGTTTTTATAATGTATCCTAAGAGATAGTTTAAAATCCTTTAAAAACCTTGGTTATGTCTCTAATAAAGAGAAAGAAGGTGACTTTTGCTGTCACTGTCCATAGTGTGCAGCTACTTGGCCTGTGGAGTCAAAAATCACTCTTTTTTAAAGGCCCGCACTGGTTTGCAACCTCAGAGCTAATCTGCCTGATGAATTTGGATTTTTTCTTCTAACTCTGATAACTTCCATTTTTTAAATGAAATCTCGTTGTATTTACTCAGGCATTCTTATATTCTAAAATGTACGTTTCTGGTAGTTTGTCTATATTGTTTTTGGGGTTTTGTTTTGGTTTGATATGGTTTGGGGTTTTTTGCTTGCTACTGTTTCCCAATTAACATCATCTTCCTATTTATTAGTTCACTGTTAAAAGATGTATGTCAGATTATCCGAGGCACTGCCCTTTCCTTTAATATTATTAATATTAATATATGCCACTTTCATAAGCCCACAACTTCCAGTAGTTTTCAAAACACGTGAAAGTCCTAAGATCCATGCAAATATAAATTAATATTTCAAGTACATTTTTTTTGAGGCATTGTATCAAATGCTTTAATAAGATCCAGATACGTCAGCTGCGTTTCTGGTTCAAACTGCTTTGCTCCTGCCATTTGTGTTCTGAGTTTTCTTATCTGATGTGTACCTTGAGGTCAACTGAAACTCCATCTAATAAATATATGAGAGTCAGCATTGGGAAAGCTTCCTGTAATTCTGGCATGAAAACTACACAGAATAGATGGGGAAGTTGAGCATAACTGAAAAATAATCATAAAAAAAAGCTAAATGCAAAATCAGGATTAACTTTTCTTTACTAAAACTAAGAATGAGAAAAACTGGTGAGTAGTCACAGAAACTTCTTTGTTCACAGTTACCCCTGTGAACACAATGCTGGATAACTCGGTCCCACACAAGCGAGGTTCTCCTGTGCTGTGCAGTCCCTAGAGAACATTATTTAGCACAACACGGAAGGTGCATGAGCCTCACTCCTGGTGAGATGCTGCTTTGTCCTGGAACTGTGCAACTCCTCTTCACCTCTTTGTGTGTCTATTTCAATTTGCAGGTTCTGTCCTTCCCCTTCTGCTAGCACAGGAACTCATGTGATGACATGGCCAGTCAGTTCTTGGAGACAATCCAACTGAACACTTTTTACTTTTTTGACGAGTCTTTCTGCTGGAACAGCTCAGCGAAGCAGGTTGTTGCCCAGTTGTGTGAGGTCTGCAGCCAGTGCGAGGGGAAATGCCAGAGGCTGTCTGGTCAGGAGAGGAAATGGGAATGGGATCACAGTGTGGTTGATTTACGTACATTTACCTTACTATGGAACAAAGCCATTAATGATTTCAGCCCTTCTGTCATAGTGCAGCATCCTGTCATGTGTATATTACTGTTGTGTCATGGGATGGTACAGTCCAGAGCCAGACTTGAAAGCCTGCTGTGACAAGCTGAAGGATAAGCTCTGCTCCTGTATCCCCTGGCAGCCTTATCTGTGCAGGATAGTGTCCCACTGTAGCTCTCTGGGAGCCTGTGGATTCACCAGGCAGGGGGTTTGTGCCAGTTCCCCTCCCTGTGACATGGCGCTGCCCTGGCCCGTCAGTCACTTGGACAGGGAGGGTGCCCAGCCTGGAGTTATGGGTGGCTTCTTACCTGGATCCTTCTGGATTGAGACTGTGATTCTTCACAAGCAGAGGAGCTGGGCCATGAGTACTGGAATACATCTCTATGATGACTTCAAAGGCTTCGTAGGCTGGGGTTGAAGAGATGAAATATTTCTTCAGATTTTTGGAAAAGTAACTTTATTTCTGGAGATCCAGATGAATTCTCTCTTTTAGTCACTTCTATGACAATGAGCGTTTATTATTTGGATTGTTAGCTTGTAAGGACTGTTCCTTAGTGGGAAACCTGTATTAGTTATTGTAAGAAAACCCCAGAATGTAGCTGAGCTGGTTCTGAGGGCTGACTTTTGTCTGAACCACTATAGGAGACTTTGGATATTATTCAGCAGAAGTTGTGTTACCAATTCAGAGCAAAAGTGGAAAACAACCCTTACAAAAGACACATTTTTCCACTTAATAATTCTGCAGCTGGTAAGAATTGATTTTTAGTGTGTTAAATATTGGGCTTGATTTATCCTGTGCAGTGTGCCAGTTTCATGCTGGTGCAGGACTTGGTCTAAGAAGAGCTGTAACAGTGTAAATTAACTCATCGATGAGTCAAGCCCAAAACCTCATAGAAGAATCCTCCTGTTTTTCATGTCATACTGACATACACTCTGGCATCAATAATGTCACGTTTAGCTAGTTTAATTCCCCAGAAGTTCGGTGTTCTTATATAGTAGGTATGTTTTTCACTTTTGGGGGGTGGCAAAAGATGTGTCTTCATTTTATGCCCTCTCTTTGCATAATAGGATACTGCAACATCTTCTGCCTTCTTCACATTGACATTTTATTTCATATAAAGTATTTCTGAATAATTTATAATTAAAGTGCTTTTTTACCTTTTCTGTATTGGATCTTCTGTAAAAGCTATTGCATGTGTGGTCTATTGCATTCAGTACTGAAAGGAATGTTCATTTTCAATAATATTTGCAGGCCATTTCAGGGAGCTGAAAAAGAGAAAATGGATTACAGTTATGAGCAATTCTACATCAGTCACAGCGACATAAAAATATGTTAATCTCCTAATGTAGAGAGGAAAGATGCAGAAGCAGATGCAGGAATACAGTGCTTAACATCACTCTGCCCCCAGAAAACCTTTGTTGTGTTGTAGCTGCTAAATACAGTCCTATTTCAGTTGCCTCAGGAAATGAGAAATGTGTGAAGGACAGACCTTCACTGACCACTCAGCTCTGCTTGTGAGGTCTCGGCTTTCTCTAGCCTCCTAGGTTAAGCTTTAAGCTTCTCCTCCTCATCCAGCGTTGACCTGCAGCCCCAAGCACAGACACACTCTCATTGGCATCAGTCTGATGCAAATTGTGCCACAGGTGTATTTGCAATAAAAGGGTGAGGGCTTAAAGCTGGGGGTTGTTGGAACCCTGTATTCTGAGAATTTTAATCTTTCTGTGCTGACAAGCGCTGATCCTCAGAAGCACACTGCATTTGACCAGAGGCCTTGGAAAAGGCTTCTGAAATTATGTGATAGCACTGAGATTGTTGGTGTGTAATTAATAAAAGTGTGTTAGATCACTAGGTGAAAGATGTAGAATTTTAGGTTTTGGGATATAGTAATATGTATACAGGTAACAAGATGGAGGAATTAGGGTGGTGGTTAGTTCTTGTTCTTTCTTCTTCCTAAGTTTGGGTAAGTTTGCGATTGGGTGCAAAAGTCCACAGTGCAGGACCCAAGTTAATAGATTATTGGGTTGTAAGTAAAAATAAATTTGTTGGCATTATATAATTGGATAACTTGGGCTTGAAAAGGCCTTGGAAGAAGAACTCTGCGGCCATTTCCCACCCTGTTAACTTAGAAGCACAATCTGTGTAGCTGTAACATAGATAAGAAATAATAAACATCTGAGTCCAAAGAAGAATTCTGTCTCTGTGTTTTAATCCAAGCTCTCAGTGAGAAGAACCAGATAAAAAGCAAAAAAGTAAAAATCAACAGGGGGTGATGCATAATTTCTGATGGGAATAATTTCTTGTTGTTCCCATCCATTTCTTTTCCATAATGTGTTTTCAGCACATCCCAAATAAGTAACTGCATTACAGGCTTTTGTTAATAAAAGCTGAGGAGCCATTTAAAATTGTGAATGTTCAGTAGATGCATATCCTCAAATAGCTAAGCTTGAGCAGCAACAAGGAGATCCCCACAGACATGCTATCCACAGGAAACCCAACTCAGAAGTGTTGTTTAAGCTGATGGCAGACGTGGGCTGACTCTGCAGTTTGGGCAGAGGTGACTCCGGTTTCCCTGTGCACACCTGGGTTTGATCCAGCCAGTGGGAATACTGGGATGGATCATTTGGGCTCCAGAGCTGTGCACCCCTTGGTCCCTCGGGCTGCAGAGCAGTGACACACACCTAAGGAGCCCCCATCTCTTGTGGTGTGGCACGTTATTAACGGCTCCTTGGAGCAGCAACTGTGTTAGGGCAGATCTGCCCTGGGTGTTTGCAGGGATTTAATCAATCTTTTAGAAAACAGTATTTAAATTGGAGCAGTCTTCCAGGTTAGCTGCAGCTTTAGGTACAAATGTATTCGTGTAAAATTTACCTTCTCCTAAGCTAATGGCACTTCTTCAAACCTTTTGGTGATGATGTAACTGAATCAAGAATCCAGGATTTTGATTCTTGGATTTAACTGTTGGGTTTACTTTCAAAAAGGACCAAGCTTAAAAGAGAGAAAGAGGGAAAACTTCAGAGAAGTCCTTTGTTTTTGCCAACACTGTGTTTTCTGCACTCCAGAGTAACAGTGAAAATTTAAGCCAACACTGGGTGCTGATTTAGGTGTCAGTGTGGGGCTGGCAGAGCCTGTTTGGGCTTGCTTGGAGCAGCAGCCTCTGCAAGGGGAGAGATTTCTGTGGAACAGGGCATTTTCAGGTGCAGAACTGCTGTCTCTCAGTGGCACCTTGGAGCTCAAGATGACGGTTATGTTGCCACAGTAAAGCAGCTGGGTGGGGAAAGATATTAAAAACAAAATGAATAATTATTATTAATGATGATTAGAGTAATTAGTGAATGCCAGTATGGGTATTAGCTCTTGGGCAGTTACTTTCTGCTACCCAAATTGTCCTTGCATTGCACTGACAGTCTATGGAATCACTTTAAAAGATTTCTTAGTCCTTTGGGAGCTCTGTTTAGAATACAGTACACATTCCAGTTACTGATTTTGTTACAGGATATCATTGGTAACCTTGAGTTACAATAAGGGTGGTTATCTCTGAAGTGAAATCCTGAGCCAGTGAAGCTGGTTAAGATTTTTTATCATCAGCATCAAAGTGGCCAAGTTTTTGTCCTTGATAATGACAGGGACATTTTTTTTTAAGACAGCTTGGAAACAACTACTATTGCTCAGACCACAATACTATGTATATGTGCTTGAATCAATTCATAATGAGAAACAGATGAAGAATTTGGAAATTTTTGCATTCATACTACTGCGTATATTCAGATATTAAAATTTTAATTTGTTTGCTTTGAGCTGAAGTGAGCACATGGAAGTTGGTTTGTTGGGGATTTTTTTGGTGGTTTTAAAATAAACTTTAACATCTTCTCACAAGAAATAGCATATTTAAACATCACTTGACATGAGCCTAAAACCTACCTGGACTTTTGCAACCCTGGAGAAGCCCAGCCTCTGCTTTTTAAAAGAGGTATTTTTCAGAAAAGCAAAAACCAAGTGTTAGGCGTGAATTAGGAACAATCCTAGATGACAATAGAAAACATTGTTTTGTTGCTGTATCAACCACATACTGAGCACTGAGTGTGCTTTGGTGCCTTTCCTCTAGGAAGGAAAATGTTCAGGCAAGAGCAAGAAGGAGCAGGGAAGATCTTCCTTATGAAGGAACCCAACAGACCAGGACTCCACAGCCTCTGGAAGAGGTGGCTTGGAGGGGATACCAGAGCAGTCTAATTGGCTCTGCCGAACAAGCCAAATGGCTCAGACACAGAGAAGAGATCCCAGCGTTACAGAGAGATGGAGGCTGCCAAGGGGGATGCTGCCAGGAACCTGCCCTGCCAGGGGTGACCGTAACTCTAGAAGGAGAGGGAGATCTGATTTGTTACTTGGCATACTCCTGCTGTATTGTCCCTGCTGCTGGCCCACTCATTTTCACAGTATTGGCAAGGAAGCTGAGAAGCTCAATTCTAATGAGTTGGTTAGATATTAAATATTTTTTAGCGAAAACAACTAACAACTGGGATGTCTTTCTGGTGGTGAGAGCTCAGGATATAACCCTTGGAGAGAAAACTCTCCAATTAGCTACAAATGTGGTTCTAGCTGAGTCAAGAAAGAGATTCCTTCATCCTAATTTAAAATCTAAATTACATTAATTGAAGACTCTATGGTTCCTGAGTTTTATGAATAAGAATAACTGAAAATTGATTACCTTGCCATTTTTTGTTCACAGTTGTTTTCCCCACAAAAATGTGGACTAAATTTGTAGACCCAGTAGTAAGTGCCAGTTTGGAAGAATTCCACTGGATCTATTGCAGTTATTCCAATTGCACCTTCCTTACAGAAGTACAGAATCAGGCCCTGGATGCACAAGTTTTCCACTTTTAGATCTGAGGGAATGTAATCAGGACCAGGCTGAGGTTCCATTCCAGATCAAGCCTTTCATATGCAGATTATAAAATCAGTAAAAAACAAGCTTAGTTTGGCAATGACTACAAAAGAGACCTTTGGATGATTTTCTCAACAACAGAAGAGACAATTCGTTCTTCATGCTGGAAATCAACATAAATCTCATTTTAGGAGATGTGATCTATACTGACTGGGGGTTTTTGTGTAGAGAGAAAAATACCACAGTTGAGAGAATTTTTCTTAGGGCCACTTCAGGTCTCTGTAAACACTTCTGCCCTCAAAAACCTTATCCTGTAATCTCAGAGAAACATTTTTACTCAACATATTTAGATCAATATTTTTGGTTTATTTATGTTGTCTTGTCTCTTTGACTGCCTGAGGCTTCAAATAAGATTTGAAAAGTTTATCCCAGGTTTCTATATTAATTCTGCAGGAAGCTTGAACTTTGAGTTAAGAGTTGTGGTTTGGATTTGTAGATGCTAATGCAAGAAAGCACCCAAGGAATGCAACTTTTCTAAACTCTTGCACTGCAAGAGACCTCATAACCACTAAGGAACAGAGTTAAAACCTGATTTTCTCTTCAACTATTGGCAGGAAAGCCGCCAACCAGATGGATGATCCCAGGTGGATGGTCAACAATCATAGTTAAAAGTTCTCTGTATGCTGCCATTACTTTTCAAAAGTGCATATTCCCCAAATGAGCACAAATAAGTAGAGAGATAATGGGGTGGGCATTGATGTCTTCTCTAAAACAATCACTGGATGTCTCAAGTCTTGTTGGCTTGCACAGTGTGTGTGCAAGAGCCATGGTAAATGCTGCCCCAACATCCCCCCTCCCAGTCAGAGGGTGCAGCAGCTCCTGTCAGGTGTGGTTGAACATGTCTCAGATGACATCTGACATTCAAAAGCTTGATGCAGAGGAAATATTTTACTGAAATAGTTAAAAATAGTATTAAAATAACCGTACATGCAGTTGATAAAGTTTGCATTAAAGGGAGATAACAAAGTATGGCCATATTTCTCTCCTGCCAAAAAAAAAGCTCAAAAAAACCCCTAGCCATTTGGTGATATTTAAATATATTTCAACAGCAAAATGTTTGGTCTGCAATGAGGTGTGGTAAAAGATCACTCCTACTA
Source organism: Mystacornis crossleyi (assembly GCA_013400655.1). Classification (NCBI taxonomy): domain Eukaryota; kingdom Metazoa; phylum Chordata; class Aves; order Passeriformes; family Timaliidae; genus Mystacornis; species Mystacornis crossleyi. Next base: position 16,185 of record VYZQ01008701.1, read on the forward strand.
TAAGTTATTAGAGGTGAAGAATCATTTATGACTCTGTTCTGAAGAGGGATGAGGGAGCTGCCCAGGCAAGCCACCTGCTCAGTCTGCCTGTCCGCAACTCAGTGATGTCTCCACAAAGAGGTCTCTAAATGGAGATTAGCCCTGTATTTCTGTCCTCCATATGGGACCCTTTTCCTTTCTTCCTTCCACTGGTCCAAATATGGTCACATTTTTAAGGGTTTGCAAACTGCATCAGAAAGGAAGGGCAGGACAGGCTCAGGCTCTGGAAACACACTGGTCACACCTGAAAGAAACAGTCAGCTTTATTTAGCCATGTGTAAGAATAGCAGTGTCCCTGCTTCGTCAGAAGCTGAGTTGTTGTTGCCAGAATCAGGGCAAATTCACAGAATATAAAGGTTTTTCCCAGTGCCCTGTACAGTTAATTTCACAGCTTCCACTATTTAAAGTGGATAACTTGTATTATTTTGAATGAATCAAAACAAATGCTGTCAGACCTCTTAATGCTTGTTTCTATCTACTATACCTTAAAAAATGTACATATGTATCCTTCCTGGTTTACTGCCAGTCAATCAGTGTAAAAGCGTTGACATATGGATGTGCGATTTTTTGCTGTCTTTAAAATAGGATCAATGACATTAAAGTTTGTCATGCAAATAGTAGAAATAAAGCAGAAAAATCCAAGAGCTATTTATGGTTTTAGGATGACATCTGTAATGTGGGTGGCATAGAATGAAAAGCAGAGAATTTCAAAGCTGTTCATAGTTGAATGAATTGACTGAGCATATATTTTTTAGTGGTTTAAAAGGCATTAGTTATGTAAAGTTCATGCATGCAAATAAAATTAATATATAAACTAAAGATAAATCTATGAACTGGCTGCACAAATCTCAGTCCATTTCTTTGTTTATTTTCTGCTCCCACCCTTTTTTTTCTCTGGACTGTTCACTCCTGAACAGACTTTTTGCTGAAACTCATAAATAGCCTGAAAAACAATAATTGAAGAGGTCAGGAGCTCCCACCAAAAGCCTCTGTTACCCTTGGCAGGATGCTTTTGGTTGGCTGTCTCTCTGCAGGGACCAGACAATCCTGATGGCCAGGTTGACCTGCCCTGGCAGTGCCCAACTCCATACTGCAAACAGATTTTAGAAGAAAGAGAAGAACCCTCTGTCTGTTGCATTCCAAACAAGTGTTTAGCAGCAGTGACTCATGCTGCCGTAATGAGGGGATAAACATTTGGAAGACATAAAGCTGCAGCTTTAGAGATGATGGCAGGAAGTTTGATGCATGTAAGGTGCCACAAAGGAGAAGCTATCAAGGGGCAGGGCAGAGAGGTACCTGGGTTTCAAATCCATTCTCTGCTCTGAACAAGAGGGAGAACCATGGAGAACATGCTGTGTACAGAGGGCACTTGGAAGTGGTCTCTGACAGGGCAAGATAAACCACTGCTCCCCAGCACTAATGAGTGTCAATTACTCGTGCCCCAGAAAAGGAACAGGATTAAAATCAGGAGCTCCTTTCCCACAGTTTTTGTTCGGTTTTGTACGCAGCTGACTGCTCAAAGGCAGCACACTGTGCTCAGGCTTCCTGCTGTGCATGTGGGCTCAGAGCAAAACTGACTTTTCCAGAATAATGGCTTTCTTGAAGGAAAAAGCAGTTGTAAAAAGTAGGGTATTGCTCTGTATTTGATAATAATTACTGGAGAACTGTAATCTTGTCTCCTTTTTTTACACCTGCTGATTGAGGATTTTTTAAGACCCCATGCCAGGAGATGTCTCGGAATAAAGCAAGTAAAGGGAAAGGATGTTTGCTCAGCTGTGCCCTTCCAGCAGCGCTCTTGTCTCTTCCGCAAAGGTGTGCTACCAGCCTGACCATTTCCAGGGGAGCTGGTTGTAAGGATCTGGAGCTGGTCACCCTTAGCAAAGACCCTCCCAGGCCCTTTTACAGGAATGATTTACAGAACCTGCTGAATTCCCTTGTCTTTGTGCCACCCCTTCAGTGCAAGCACTGACTGTTATAATCAGAGATAACCAGACAGCAGCATGGGAGCTGCTGCTGCAAAAAATGACTCAAAACCCTTTCCACAGTTTCAACTACATTGAGGCAACTCTCAGCCCAGAGAAAAAGAGTTTTTACCATTTTAAGCCTAGACTGTCACTGAGGCAATCAATTTTTTTTCCAGAGGGCTGGTATATGGTATTTTAAACAAGATAATCAGACAGGTCAACCCTTACGATAGTTAAGTTTTTTAAATTCTTATGGGTTAAATTTGACATTTCAATACAACTTATTAATTCTTCTGCTGCTGTTGCATCCTAAAACACTGCAATAGCAAAGGTCTGGCAAAGCCTACAAATAACCAGAAATATTGTGAACACCTCTAGGAATTTCATAGTAGATGTATGTGCAATTGAAGTGTCCAAGTGATATGGTGCAGAATAATTATTTAAATAACATGGGTAATCTTCACTGGAAATTAGCAATACCATTTCAAGCAATGCAAATCATAAGCAATTACATGGAATTATCTGGTTACTTACGGATACTTACAATTACTTAGAAACAGAAAAGTTAATTATTTCTACCCAAGACAGCAGCCACAGCTTCAGCACATTCCCTTTCTTGCAGTTTTTGGAGATGCTTTCATTTTCCCAAGTTCTAAACTTTGCTTTCCTTTTGTACGTACATTCTCTAAAGCTAAAAATATGACCGTATACATATAAAATAGGGATATTATAATAAAATTATGTGAGAATTATTAACATATGGGTCTACAATTCCATTTTCCTCCATGCCTTAACTTGTGGGACTTGATGACCCATTTGGACCCCAAAGGATTGATATATTTATCACACACTCAGTGCTGGAGCTTTACATTTTCAGACCACCTGTGCAATGACAATTGCTGTGTGTTCAGTGCATCAAATGCTGCAGACGTATCACAGGTTCCAATCTTTCTGTATCACTCAGCTAAATTAATGAAGGTATTGGCAGAGAAAACATTTTCGCTTAGTCAGAAGCCTACAAAACATGCAGACTTGAGGCCCATTATAGCTGTGGAGACTACTGTTGAGATTCTTTCTCTACTGACTTTTCTTGCAATTTTTTTTTTCTAAAAACATTTCTTCAAACTGGATTTTATTTGACCTTTGATAGGCATTAAATCAAAAGCAAAAATTCAAGTGCTGTGGAAACCATAGTTCCTCATGTGTTGGTTTCCACGGGCACTTTCTACAGAATTTTTTCATTTCTTCACCATATTTCAAAACCTTCAGTTCTTCCAGCTAATCTGAGAAAGCTCCATTTTGTTGCCTGCAAGGTTAGTGGGTGGTTGGGTCTGACATTCAGTACTGAAAGTCTCAGATCCAAAATAATGTGTTCAGTAGCTTGTCAATTAAATATAATGAAAAAGCAAAAGTCCTATAAAAAGAGTACTTGTAACTTGTGGTATTAAAGCACACACATTTTAATGGTTTCTTTCTCAGTATAAATGGTAAAAAAATGCAAATTGCCAAAAAATGGTGAAGGAAGATGGAAGTAAGGGTTGGGCTCTAAATATATTGAGAAAATGACTGAGGATAATGGAAACATATGGGATGAAGACGAAGAGAAAATTTTTTCAAACTTGTTTAAATACAATGCACTATGGTACTTGATGAGTTGGTGGGATTTCTGTATTCACTGCATGGCCAAAGGATCTCTGTATCTAGGGTTTCTGAGTGCCACCCCTCCCTCTGGCACAGCCCACATCCCACTGCCAAGTTCAGTGGTCCCAGGTCATCGTATGCTGATGTTGTAACTCTGCCCTGCCAAATCTTCATCACCCCTCCAGGTATCAGAGATACTGCTAAGGCCTCTCCCTGGTACCAGAGACATCTCGTCTTGCAGTGGCTCTCTGCCTACTGCAGCAGTTTCAGTGGAGGCTTCAATCTGTTCATGTTCCTGTCACTTCAGTGGTTTTTTGTTTGCAAAACTGCAATTCTGACAATTGTGTGTATAACTAATAAACCACAACCTCCTCAGAAGGATCTCAGCCGAAGTAACTCCGAGTGTGATCTTCCACAGTGAAATGTGGTTGCTGTCTGTAGAGTGACAGTAAAAGTTGTGCTCGTATTTTGCTCCTCCAGACTCATTCCCTCAGCTTGTGAGAGAAAACAAGGTTTGTCTGGCTGTCAGGATTGCAGACTCAGGCTGACATCTGAAAACTGAGCTGTGTTCTCCTAGCATCATCATCCACCCCCAGTCCTGGAATTTGTACTTCACTCTTTGTTGATGCTGAAGGCAAAATTATCCACCATCATGACAATGACACCCCTTGTTGTTAAGGAAATGCCTTCAGCACAAGGCACTATTCTCAGCTTTCTCAGAAGTTATCCTTTTTATTCTCATCTTTCATGCTTTTCCTCAGCCCAGGCATGATTTTCTTCCCTTGTGAAAATGTAGCTAAATACTGACCAGCTCTTAGTGAGATATTTTGGCTCTGGATGAGGCAGTTTCACTAGATAAAGCTTTAAAAGCTTTTTTTTTCCTTTTTTTTTTTTTTTTTTGCTACTGGTCAGTTTATAAATAACTTCTTTTAAACACTCTCAGAATCCTACTCATCTAATCTTTTGCAGTGACATTGATTCCACTGGTTTTACAGAAATTTGCCTTTCTAAATCTCTGGAAATCTGTATGGGCCACACAAAGTGTGGGACAGTTCTTGAACTTTTTTATTTGTTAAATTTGGTGGGGGGTGGGGGTGGGGGTTGTTTCTAAAGCAGATCTTTCAGGGAGCCAAAAAGTATTTTCCTTGCCCATCAGAAGTAATGAGAGGTAAGTCTCAGGGAAAGGCCATTAGAACATTGTTCCATAAACGGAATAGAAGATGAATGATTCATACTCTTGCTCAAAGCAAGAGTAAACAAGTCGTTCTGTGTGCAGTAGAAATAGTAAAGTAAGGTTCCTATAGATTTTTACATTTTCACATTACTAGATGTTTTCAGTCTTCTGCCCTTTCTTCTCTCCTCAAATTCTCCATCCAAATCCACGGTCTTGTGGCCCAAACACCTCTGAGTCATGTGCTTGTGGTCCTTCTTATGACCTTCTGTTCCGCCCAGGAAGCATCTCTATTTCCCACTTCCTGGTCCCCCACAACCAAGCTGCTGTATCCTGCAGCTGTATCTGTTTGGTACTGGATAGACAAGAGGTGGAATTGCCTGGAAATAAGTGTGTCCTGACTGGGGTGACCAGGCAGCTCAAGCTGTGTCTCTGCTATTCTGCTGTCATTTTCCCCTAAAACCACAGAATCACAAGTCTGAGGAGACCTCTGTTCCTGTGATGAATGTGGTTTGTATTTGCCAGTTGGTTAAAAAATTGGTTGAGGGGAGGTGTTCGAGGCAGTTTGATTAGATTGATCATTCTCTTCCTAAGAAAATGTCCAAAAGCCTTTAATGAGTTTTCTTTGTGTCTTAAACCTATGAAAATGGTGAATGGTCTAGCAGGGAAGCCATGTGAGAAACAGCTGAGATCTCTTGGCTTGTTCTTCCGAGAGAAGACGAGACTGAGGGGAGTCCTCATCATAGTCTGCAGCCTCCTCACCAGGGAAAGTGGAGGGGCAGGCACTGATCTCTGCCCTCTGGTGCCCAGTGGCAGGACCCAAGGGAACAGCATGAGGCTGCTCCTCAGGGGAGGATAAGTTAAGATACTGGGAAAGCATTTTTCCCCCAGAAGGTGGTTGGGCACTAGAACAGGTTCCCAAGGGCAGTGGTCACAGCGCCAAGCCTGACAGAGTTCAGGAAGCATTTGGACATTGCTCTCAGGCACATGGTGTGACTCTTGGGGCTGTCCTGTTCTGGGCCAGGAGCTGGAATTTGGTGATCCCTGTGAGTCCCTTCAAAGTCAGGATATTCTATAATTCTATGAAACTGAACCTGAAAAGTTTCCTTCACTCCAGAAATCAGTCTAAATTAGGAACAAAGCTCCCACAAATCGCTTCACTTCCCACAGCAAAAAAAGGCTCACAGACTTCCATTACCAGCTCACATAATTGTAATTACTCATGCTGATTCCAAGACATGGACAAGGCATATCAAAATTAACAATAAGTAGAAATTTCCACCTTATTTTTTCCCTCTATTAAGTTTAGAGTAAGTTTGATTAATAAAACCAGAATTCTTATCAGCTGGATGCCGACGCATTGAGACACACTCCCACTAACCTAAGTGTGCACCTGAAGAGGAATTAGGGAGAAGCTGGCTGTGAATGGTTAGTTCTATTTTAATACTTGGGAAGTATTATAATGACATAACTATGTAGGCAGATCAGATAAATATTGACTTGTGGTTGACAAAGGGATGTTTTAAAATACCCCCTGAGTGCTGGCCCTAGCCATGCACTTTCATTCCTGCTTTCCTGCTTTCCACCGTGTCCCTTGATGAGATCCTATCCCACTGGTATCACTGGCAAGGCACCCAGCTGCACCAGCAGGGCTGTAATTTTACTCTTCAAATTAACATGTTACAAACTTTTGTACATGTTGTCATATAGGTGGACAAAATAAAAATATAATAGTTTTGAAGGCTCTTTCTGTAACACAGTGAAGGGACTATGATTTGAACTCATTCAGCTTTATTAAAGTCAGTCTACGTAGAAGGAATTAAGCAATATAAATGCAATTTTAAATTAAAATTCTATGCTTGTGGATTTCTCACATGTCCAAGAAACAGGAAAAAGAAGATAAATGTTTCCCAGATACTCATGAGTGCACCTAGTAAACTTTACAGCTATTAAAAAACAAACCCAGAAGCAAACAATAAATAATTCCCCCAAGTAAAAGAGTACAAACACATAACCAAGTGGGCACAGGCTACCTCCCTCCTCAGTCCCTGTGAGCTGGTTCTGCTGACAGAGGAGCCCTCTCATCACAGCCAGGGCTGTGTGCACACACCAGCAGTGAGGAAAGCACCTGAAATGTGATGTCACCTGGAGGATGGGCAAACCTCTAATGATAAAAGATTGTGTTTGGAGAACATAAAAGAAAATGAATCACACAATCAATTAGATGAGATCTATGGAGTCTGCCCTGGAATGTGGATGCAGGTGACGGAGAGCTGTCCCTGGGATTCCTCACAAAGGCCACGCGGCCCATGGCCATGGGCTGGCCTGGCCCCAGCCCAGGCTGGGTGATGAGATATCTCTGCCATCTCGAGAGCAGTGGCACTCACAGGGCCTGGGTGAGCATCTCCTACAGGCAGCCCAAACCGCGGCACAGGGGAACACTGATTTGTTAAAAAGTGAAAGAACATGGCTTTGGTTTCCAAGCACTCTGGAAAGAAAAGCCTTGATGCAATCTTGCATAATTTGGGGTATTTGAGAATGAAAAAATTAGCAACAAACTTTAAATGAGTCTATGTTGAGCAAGTGATGATTGTGCAATCCTTGTACAAAATATAATTCTGGGAATAGAAATGGGCTATTCTAAAAAGAAAAAAAAAATGCACTGACAGAACTAAGGTCCTAAATGTTTCAAAAGTAGGAATCAGCAAGGATCACCTGTGGCAAGGTTTGCAGCCCCAGAGCTTGAGAGGCATCTTCAAGTGATGACTCCTCTTTTTTCTGTGGGAAACTCCATAGCTATATTTAGAGATGTATCCTTATAGGTGTAGGTATGCATGTGATGTACACATGTAGATGTGCAAATAATTGGGAAAAGAAAAGCTGATTCCAAAACCAGACGAAATGAAACCGGGGGCAACCCAGGGTATATTTTACACCCAAGAGATGAATAGACAGGAGATGAGCCCACAAAGAGCCATAGGCATTCACTGTCTAATTGTTTTTCCCAAAGATCTCAGTGTCATTCAGGGCATTCTATCTTCTAGTTAAGAAAGCACCTTGCAGTGCTTTCTTAATGAAAGAGAAGCAGATTGTATATTTTTTTTTTTTCCTACCAAGGCCATCATGGCAGGAAAAACACCAAAGAAAAGGAACATGCTGAATGTCCTGTCCTCGCCTCGGGGGGCTTCGGGGTTGGGAGCCAGGGAGGGGAAGCGCAGGGCCCGGCCGGCAAGGGGCGCTCCCGGGCGCGGCAGCGCACCTGTGCGGGCGGGGCGGGGCGGGGCGG
>VYZQ01008702.1:0-21357 GCA_013400655.1 Mystacornis crossleyi
AAGAAGAAAACAGGGGAAAGCAGGAAAGAAAACAGGAAAATCAGCTTAACTGTGCCCAGCCAGCATCAGCTCTGCTCCTGTTGCTGTTGCAGCTTTCTTTGTGAAATTGCCCTAGGCTAAGGTTTCCAAGTTTGGGTGCCTGGTAATGGTTATTGTGCAAAACTGAGCTGTTGTTTCCTGATGCACAGACTGCCTGACAGCCTTATCCGTGCTCCTCACGAGTTGGCTTGTCCAGGTGTGCAGGGGGTGTGTGATGCTTTAAGTCAAAACAGATACTAATGATGTCACAGGGCTAGAGAGAGATGTTTAAACGGTGCAGGAATGAGCACGGAATACAGCAGATGAAGAAAAACACAGATGTTGGGGGAAGATGAATTTGTTGTTAAGGCATTACATGGGCGCTTAGGAGAATTTGATTTTCATTCCAGCTTTAACAGGGACTTCCTGTATGACCTTTAGGATATTATGTCTCTGTTCTCAGTCTGTAAATAGGAACAATGGTTTTTTCCATTCATTCCCTGCCTTTTCAGTTTAGAGAGTAGAGCTGCTAAAGGAAGTCCTACGCTCTGTGTTCGAACTCACCTCGCACCAGGCCCTGTGTTCTCTCTCCATGCAGTCACGTGTGCAGGATACTGCACAAAGTTGTGCACAGGGAGAGGAAAATGTAAAATTGCAGAGAGGATATGCATGTCACTGGTTAAGAATTTACAGAATTTAATACACGATGATTAGAATAAACCTAATGAAAACATTGCCTGTTATAGACTGAGATTTTTGTAATTTCTGTGGACCTCTGTACTGTAAGAGGCTTCTGTAAAAAAATATGTTAGTTTAATCTCTGTTAAACTCTAATAGGACTTTTTACATAAGCTGGGGTTTAGCATGCATTTGGGATGAGTGCATTACCCACGAGTAGTGAACTCACAAGTGAGTTATGCGGGTAATCCCAAATGAGTGCCAATAAAAATTTTATAACACATAGCATCATTATGGAATTCGTTTATGCCACATATTTTACAGGGGGAAAAGCTATTTTGGTCATATATTAGAGAGTTTATAATTTTTTTTTTTTTTACTGGTGCTGTTTTTCACATCCTCTGCCTCTAAAGCCGAGCCAAGTGAATACCAGCAATCCTAGAAAGAAGGGAAAATTAGAACAAACACATGTTTGAAATCTCTCTGAAAATAAAGCAAGGGCCAGATTCTAATCGCCTTACTCATACCGAACATCACCGTACCCCCTGAATAGCTCCATAGATTTCTTTGGGACCATTTGTCAAGTGAAGTGCTATTTGACATGTGTGGCAATACCCAGAATTGGCTCAATCTAAACTAGCTTTTTCTATTTAAGCCCTCCAAAACTTGCTGTCTTCAGTGGTTAGAAACACATATTTACGGTTTTTATCGCATCAAAAAGAATTCTCACACTACTTAGAGGGAATTTTTCAGCCCGTTTTTAGGAGAGCTGGGCTATACGAAGCAGAATCCCAGCACTTTTCTAAAGCTGAGACAGAGAAAAGCCCTCCTAAAGGGGTGACTGGCGGGCTAAGCACGCTGCTTCCCACCCCATTTGACAGGTCACGTCTGGGCAGCAAAGACTGAGGAATTTGGGCTTTCCACCCTCCCCCACTGGGATCAGCAGCTTCGCAAACCCCACCTCATACAACTGATAGAGCGCGTGTAAACCTGTTGCACTGATGTAACACCCCTGTCCCAGTCACTTCAGCGTATTGGCTGCCGCGTCCCGTATCCAGTTCCGCTCCTCTTGGGAGCAGTTATTTCACCTCAGACTTGAATCCTGTATCTTCCTTAGTGTAAACACAGAACACTGTGAGAGAGAGTTTTTCTGTCTCTCTCTGTTGGTTTCTGTTGCTGTGTCAATTTTATTGCCAAGATCAAAGATCCTGAACTAGTAGGCATAAGTCAACAGAAGAGCTTGGCTTGACTTTATTGAGAGCAGGATCAGGCCATAAACATTCTGGATTTGTTGTTTTGTCTCACATGAAATAACTGCTCCCATAAAATGCACTGTCTGATGATGGCTAATCAAGGATTGCTGCTTAAAGCTCCACATGTAACCTAGCTATCTTCACATTAACCTCCTGCTTTCATTTCCTTGGTTATGTTGAATAGGAAACAGTTATTGAACTGCAGTGTTATGTTCATAGAAGCCATTTGATTAATTGACTGTGTTTTGAACTCTTGTGACCCGAGGCTGAAATGTAGCTCAGACAAAAGTGACAGAAGCCCTGCGATGGGTTGGGAGTATAAAAGAGCACCAGTGCACTGTCCATGGGCAGCCCACATTCATGTTCATGTTTATCCTTGTAGAACTTGCTAAAAGTAAAGACAGATGTCCAGCTTATCTCATGTAGTCAATATCAATAATAAGCACGGATGCTGCTTGCTGCGAGTTGAGCCTACTCCTGCTGTCACTCTGCCTTTATGTATCCACAGGGAGAAAACCTGGAAGGCAGGGGGGGAAAAAAAAGTATTGCCAGAAATCTCTGTAGGCTGTCTGAGAAGGAGCGGATGTGTAAAGCGAAAATTTCTGCATAAACATTTAGAAATCAAGCTCTCATAAGTCAGGGATCCACCAAATGTGGTGTGAAGAGGCAGATGAAGCCTGCCTTCTGGCATGCCAGCATTTGCTGATTGATTTGGAATGCAGAAGGACCCTTTTTATTTTTATTTTAAAATTTGAACCACATCTTAATACAAATCAGGTGAAAAATAAATTGAAAAATAGCAAACCTGAGATTACAGATGTGCCAGCTTCATATTGTTCAGTTTAGCTGAGGTCATAGTCAAGCCCATCAAGTTCACATCGTTTAGTTTGCGGCCACTGAGGTAATATTCAAACAAAAGAAAAGCAGTCAGAATGCTGATACGCTCCTACTCTGCCAGCTGGCCTCATTCAGCTGTGCAGAGCACACTGGCTTCAGCTATGGAAGGAACTTAAATCAGTAAGGAAAACTGGTTTTTAAAAGGATATGCTGTTCCAAACAGCCCATTCATGCTCCAGCTCTCTGACTTTAGATCAGTCATAAAGAGGAAATACCTCTTCTAATAGGCCATTCCATATTCTGAAATTTAGAATGTAAGAGCTGTGCTAATGATGGTACAGTTAATTTAGGTGGAGGAATTTTGTCAGCGGGGGACATTTGTATTCTGCTCAGTAGTTAGAGAAAGCTTGAACTTCCTAGAAAGCCTACAAGTAGAATTACTGGCATCCATTCCTCCTCCATACTGGTGATGTTACCATGCTGGTTCCCTGCACACAGGTATAGATTTATGTAGATTAATTTGGTATAGTACAGTGAATTGCCACTATGATATATATTTTAGAATTACTTCCTAGCACAGCCTAATGGCTGGAATCAAATAAAACATAAAAGTAGATTTATATAGATTGCTGTATAAATCAGATAAAGCTTTATGTTACCTAGCATTGGTAATGGAAGCTTTTCCTGCAAATAATATAGAAGTTTTTCATGTAATATTTTCATTATTTCAGTGAGAGTAAAGCAACAGAAAAGAAGAAAAGAAATAAACAAGTCTATTGGGCTTAGCCACCATTAAACATCATTAACTACAATTTTACCTGACAAGTTCTCTCATCTGGTGATGGGTGAAATGGTAGAAAAGTAGACTGAACAATTGCATAAACCCAAATGAAATATGCCCTTGTATTCTAAGTGTGCACAGTTCAGTCAGTTAAAATAGAGCAATTTATTATGCTTTAGCAGCTTGAGCTTAATCTAGTTTTAAATAGATCGCCTTTTTTTTTTTTTTTACTTCTTGCTGAGACTTAACTGGTTTGAGAAGACACATGATATAGTGCTACACAGTCTCTGCTCTCTCTCTCTCTCTCTAGTTTACTTTGAAATAACTTTAATAGAGTGCTGCTGATGAAAACAGCTCACAGGAAATGTAGATGAGCCTTTAAACAACAGTGAATATATTCGTTTTGTTTGAAATGAGTGGATAAAAGCTTACGGAAGAGACAAGTACAGAGAGTGGGGAGAAAGGAGCTGGATATAGCAGGCAGAGTGGAGTGGTCAGCAGCCCCCTCCTGGGGATTTGGGGACTCTCCCTGGCAGTGGTGCCTGCTCAGGGCATCCCATTTCCAGAAGCTTCTCAAGGTTAATAACTCTCAGCACTTTGGGCCAGCCTATCAAATTTCTTACTGGTCAGTTCTTAATGTCAAACTGTTACTGTGAACCACAGTGAACCACTTTGCCATACTGGCCACCTGTTGTCAAAATAGGTTGGATTGTTTATCAAAATCTCCTCATATAATATAGGCAAAGCTCTCACCTGCCAGCATTCAAAGTGTGCTCTGCTGTTCCTCAAGGCGGGGAGTATGTGACCTTTACCGAGTGGAATATTTTGACTGTAGACATTTTGTTTGATATTATGCTGTAGTTTTCCACTTATTCATTAGATCCCTCAGCCTTTGTGGGTTTTCACAGGTAATTCTGTAATTACACCAGCTGTGATAAATACTTTCTTGAAATCTTGCTTGAGGAAATTTAGCTCAGTCCCTTTGCATGTGGGAGGAAGCAAGCATCTAACTTGGTGTTGGCAATGTTGATACAGGTACATAAATTTGTGTGTTTATATCAGATCCCACAGGGATGGAAGAGGGGCGTGTTTCCAGGGAACTGTGTGTGTGTAAGAAGTTCAGCCACCAAGTGACACCAAATTCTTGGTGTAAAGGGTACTCTGGCTGGCACGGGCTGCCCTGACAATAAGGTTGATGGCTCCTTTCACCTTCAGGTTACCAGTTCAAATTCAAGGCAGATTTATAGGGAACAAAAGTAATCACACTCTCCGAGCAATTCAGTGTCTTTGTGGAATGAAGTTCTCCCTTGAAGCCTAAGGGACACGTGTCCAAGTTCAGCAGTTGTAATGCTAATTGGCACTCTTGATAGTGGTGGCATAGAGGCCAAAGACTGATTGGGCATAGAGACAGAATTTCCTCTCCTTGTCCAGAGCTGAGTTAAGGACCAGTAGGGTGTTTGTGTTACTGCTGCCTGTGATATGAATGTTTTCTGGGTTGAGAAGGGACTGCAAACTTCAAAAGCATTCATGGAGTCTTAAGGCTTCCAAAAAGCCTTAAGCTAACTTTTTTTTAATTTAGAGAAAAAAATATTGCTAGCAATGTTTGTTGAGCTGAAGCTTTGAGGTGTCTTGAGTAAAAAAAGGAGGAAGAAAAATGTTTTAATTTAAAGTCAGAGAATACCAGGAAAATCAGCAGAGAGACTGTGTGTACTGTTCCTTCTCATGAATGACTGTTTAAACAGAAGCAGATTCTCTGGTCTTTAAAATGTTTTTTCCTAGAAGAAATTTGCTGTTTCCTTAAAAAAAAAAACAACAACAACTTTTTAAAAATTGAAAAAAAGGCAGCACCCCCCAGCTGACTGCCTGCAGCAGCTCCACGACCATGAGTATGTATTGTGATCAGAGACCATATATTGCTAAAACTCCTTGATGGAATGAGTTTTAATTTGGTTTACAGAAAGCTTTAGGGGATATGGCTCTCTACAAATTAGACCACAGGAGCTATAAAATGAAGGATGTCTTCTCTAATTAGAAACAGTGGAGCAGTCTGGTGTTCTTCCGAGTTGTAGCCTCCTGGGTACTCTCACAAGTGAACTCTGGGCAATAGATGCTTCCCTAGTAACTATTATCTGTCTTTTTACTGGAGTTTATCAGTTATCTGATCTTCTGTCTCCATTTCTGTACACACATTGCTATGTAGTTGTGGTAATTTCTTCAAGCAGTTCTGAGTGGCTGCTGCAAAACAAAAGTTCCTGTGTTGCTCAGTGATTAGTCACCACTACCAAAGTAACTTACTTATTTTAAATACCAGGAAATTATTCTTAAACTCAGGTGAATGTAGAAGTCAGTTTAGTGGGTTCCTTTTGCAGCATGCAGCTCTACCAACTCTGTTTTCTCTTGCCTTTTCTGATGAAATTACATGAGAGTTAAAGAAAGGCATATAGATAGACTGAAATAAATTATGCTTTATGGTAATCAAATTCAATTTTCTAGATACATTTTTTTAGCAAGAGAGCATTCATCAAACTGGGAACTAAGATTTTGGACAAGAAAATAATGTTATTTAACTGGCTAGAAAAAATGGAAATCTAATAGTGGGATGTCTACAGCTTGTCCTTTATGCCAGATGATAAAACCGGATTTAAGCTTAAATGCAAAAGGGCATTAGGCATAAATGCACAACAGTTGAAAATCAGCTACAAATGTATTTCCAAAGTGCATATGAAAGGAAAGCTGAGTGTGGAGCTGAGCTGGGAAGTACTCAGAGGCTGTGCTAAGGCAGCTATAATTTGACTTTTTTAATCGTCAGTACGGGAGGACATCCAGGCTCTTAATTCATCAACATCTTTTCATGTAGACTTACATGGAGTAGGACCAGCGACTGGTCCAATGAAAGCTTTAATTTACTTGTGACATATTGTTTCCACTAGGAGCTGTTGTAGATCAATCTGAGAACAATTACTAGGTGAACAAGGGGGCGGGGGGGGAAGTCAAGTATTACTCTGGAATGTAAGTTAAAAATGGAAATTTAGAATTAGTCAAAATATTTATTTTGCTGCCCAGCGTGGGGTATTACTGACAGGAAAGGGCTGTATTTTTAAATGTGATTGCTGTTTAGATTTTGCCAGAATATATAACTGAACATGTCTCATGACCGTCTTATTTTCGTGTAGTATTTCATTCTCCAGCTTTGTGGGGGAACTTTATGCCAGGAGAACTCACTGGAGACTGAGTGACAGATCAGGCTGTTGTCCCACATTCCCTTTCTACTAAATCACAGTTTTCTTTAGATGGAAGGTGGCTATTGTGAAGCTGTCAAACTGAGGAAAGTTAAATGGGCTGAAGTGAAGGCTCCTGCTAACAATAGCAGCTATCTCTGTCAAATGAAAGCTCAGCAGACAGTTACAAGGCAATTCGGCACTGATGGGTGGTCGATTAAAAACAACAAAAGGCAAGATGAATGAAAGGGGAAAATCCCTATTACTTTGTGGTAGGAGCTAGGGGAAAACCAAAAATAAAATAAAAAGCCCACCTCACCCAACCCCGTAGCAATTGGAACAGACTTGTAGTTAGCATGACCTTCATCATCTCAGATATGGCACAATAAAACTGACAAGATTATTTTCTCTTCAAGCAGTGCTGAGGTATTTTCACTGGCAAAAATCTGGAAAAGTAAAATGAATGCAGAGTTCAAGGCAGTTGAAAAATTCTTGAATCTGATAACAGCTGGAACATAGTGCTACCAGGAAAAATAGCTAGGTTTTGTGCTAAAAAATTACAGCTTGATCATTTTTTTACAGTGTCATTTCTGAGATTTTGAAGGTTACCCTATAGACAACCAGAAGAGGATTAGAGAAAAATTATCTTTGAGCTCAAGGGAGCACCAATTTAAATTGGATTTGAGATATAACTTCTGCATTACCTTAGGAGATGAAAGGTGGTGGTGTGCCCTGATAGTTACCCAACTGCCTAACCGTATGTATCGACTGGATTAGTCTGTAGATTAGAAACTCGTGCACCAAGTGCAAGGTGTGTTGTGCAATTTCCTCTTAGTGGGACTCATCCTTTTTCAATGGAGCTAACATCAAAACTCAGCAAACGTGGGGAGGGCTTTGCAGGTCAGGTGTGAGGTAAATGTACACACTTGTTCCTCAGAAGATAATTGTCACTAAGATTTAGACTTGCTATGGCAGATGTGTAGAGTAAGAAGAGAAAGTACAAAAGAATAGTCTTAGGGAACAAGGGGTGTTATGTCCTTATAACTATTCTGATAGAAATGAAGTTTTGAAATTTGATGGGAGGCAAGCACCTGGGCTCATTTAGAACCTATGAAATTCCCATTTATTTTCTCATAATTTAAATTTTAGGATAAAAAGGCCAGGAAAAGCAAACAGGTTCTTACACAGCCTACAGTTAAGACTCAGGCTCCTGCCAGCAGTGGAACCAGGATTCAAAGAAACTCTGAAAAAAGATTGTAATGAAGAATTTGGGGACACATATGTGCTTCATGAGCATAATGAACCAGTGTCTCATTCCAGCTGTATTAGGAAAAATAGTTCAGTACTAACAAACTGTTCCACTGAACCACCTCCTCTGACAAGATGTAGAACTGGATGTACCGTGGACCCAATCCAGTCTGACAATTTTGACATATTGTTATTCTATTATTTGTCTTTGTAAAAGTCATGATGTCATTAGACTTCATCAATTAAATTAAATTTAGTCTGCATCATCCCTAAGTTTTGCCCTTTGAAGAAAAACACTGGGTATCCATTTATCAGTTTAATGTACTAATTTTCTTATTTATTTGTCTGATAATAACATTGAGGTACTGAAGTCATGGACAAAGAAACCAAGTGCCAGACATGATATAAATAGTCAAAAAGAAAGGAAAAAAATTGGTAGTCTGGAATTTTCTTTTTTAGAATGTTTTTAACACTGAGGACCATATTTTGAGGGTGTTTTTTTCAGTGGTAACATGTATTTCATCTTATAACTAATTTGGTATGAAAATAATATTAACCTACCTCTCAGAGAATTGTGCAAATAATTGCACAATGTTCCTCGAAGGCTTTGTGGTAAAGGAAGACCAGAGTGGTCTCAAGATGAATTTGGGAGAGAGATACTAAAGCAGAGAGGGCAAGGGACAGTGGGTATAAATTGAAACACAGAAAGTTCCATCTGAATAGGAGAAACTTCTTTAGTGTGAGGGTGACTGAACATTGGAACAGACTGCCCAGAGAGGTTGTGGAGTCTCCCTCACTGGAGATATTCAAAACCTGCCTGGATGTGATGCTGTGCAAGCTGCTCTGGGTGAACCTGCTTTAACAGGGGGGTTGAACTAGGTGATCTCCAGAGGTATCTTCCCACCCCAGCCATTCTGTGTTTCTGTAATTGCACATAAATCGTGTCTGTGAGTATCCCTAATGTCCCCATTTAAACCAAGCACTGAATGTTCCTTTCTTGGTTCCTCACAGCTTCATTCTTCCAACACTGTAGAGGGCTCTGCAAGCACGAATTAGCAGAGAGCTCAGAAGTAACCTGGGCTTCCTAGAGAATATAAAGGTTGGAGGGTGTGCGTACAAAGGGTGTGCGTGGCTGTGGGGAAATGCTGGTTTCTCCAGCATTACACCATTTGCAGTGATACAAAAAAAAATATCCTCAGTTTTCAGGACAAAGAATGGTTTCACCATGTCGCACAATTGATAGGGTAAGCAAACTTTCAGTAAGAGCTAACTGTATCCGAAAACTTGTGTAACATGCACAGAAGGCACTGTTAAATTATTTCAGTGCCGTAATTCAAAATGCTGAGGAAAATTCTCCTGTATTATAGCCAGAGCAAGATTGGATCTGTAGCCAAGTCCATCAATGTAAATGTTCAGCTGTCTGGGGAAATACAAGTCTTACACTGTTACTTAGGGGAAAATGTGCACAGACATGGTGGAGCCCCTTATGAAACAATCCTCATTTTGTTAAACAATAGGATCAAATTTTCAATCAGGTTATCTAGCATATTGCATTCTTCAAGCTTGCCAAGCAAAGAGAACTATCAGCATGAAGATGGATATATTTTTACAGAATTAATGATGTATGAAATCTGGAAGTGGAAACATACATTTTCATTTTATCCTCTAATTTTTCTTTTTACATTATAAGTGAAAGGAAATGCTTGGAAGTATTTGCAGTTATTCATATCTGTTTATCTTAGAGTGATTATCAGAGCAAACAGTGTCAGGCATTGTGTTTGGATCTGAGCCTGAAAAATAGTGCTTGCAGGAGTAAGGATTATTTGCATGAGTCAGTGTTTTCAGGACTGTGCTTAGTACTTGATTTCTCTCATGCATATGCAATGCCTTATAAATCATCCAGATTCAGAAATCATTTAAGTATTTTTTTCATTTATTCGATCTATTTATATTAGTTTTAGTCTTGCTTGGTTTTATCCCCTCTATTTACATTAGTTTTAGTACTGCTTGGATTAATCTATTTATACATTTTTAGACTGATCAACAGAATGTTCACTTAGGGATAGAAGTGAACAGTCTTACTGAAGATGCGTTTCTCTTTGCAAAGTCTGTATCAGATCCGTGGGGTAGCTGTGGATTCTTGATGTAGGGTTTTGCAGGTACAAAAGTGTCTTTAAAAACTGATCACAAATTAGAGCAGTGAAAATGAAGCTCACCTTCCCCAAGATCACCTTATCTTTGCTTTCTATGGGGATTTTTGCTGGTGATCATCCCTGAACTACCGTGTCTGCCAGGCATGGTCCAGCAGTACTTTTTGTAGGGCTGTAGTGCCTTTGCAGCCCTGAAAGGCCTGGCCAGTTCTCCCATGCACACACAAGCCCCTGGTACTTGTTCATCTTCTCTATGGCCGACCTCTGCTCTTTATTCCCCATGCACCATCAGAAGGCCAGTACAGAGGACTTGGATTCCTGCTTGGAATTCTGCTTTGGTAATGCACACCCCTGAAAATCTGTAAGTCAGCCACTGAGCTTACAGCATTCTTTAAAAATCTGATGTGGCAAATTTCACTTTCCTCCATGTGCACAAGGACGGTTTCTGAAGCTAAAGGTCCCATTCTCCATAACATATCACTGAAAGCCATGTCACGACTGCATTGTGTGGCCTTTTCAGTATCTGCAGCTGGAAGACGTCCTTCTACCAGTCTTTATTAAACATCTTGAGTCTTCCATTGGAACAAGTAAAGAATTACTTCACAGTTTTATTAAGTTGTTGTTCATTTGCACAGAAATGAAGAAGCCAGACCCACGTACAGGGTCACAGGACCACTCCTCCCGTACAAATCATTCTTGAGGACTAACTGACTCCAGGGATTTAAACACCTCTCAGCCTGAGGTCACTGTCAGGGAGTCTTTGTTGCTATTCCTGCACTCACCCGGAGAGCTGCTGTGTTGCCTTACCCCACAGCAGGCCTGGAGGAGTTTCTTCTCCTCCTCATCACCCCCTGCCCAGCTCCACATAGTCCTAATGCCAGAAGAGCAGAGTTCATCTCAGTCTGTGCTGCCTCTGCAAAGGGCCTTGAGGACTCAGTGTCATTCCTGTCGCTAACACTGAGGTGTGGTCTCTCTTCATGGCACTGAACTTTGCAGACAGCAGGTGGAAATTAGTGGCAAGTAGTTCAAATGGCAGCAAGAGATGCAAAAATATGTCAGTAGAAAAGTTTTCATGAACAAAAAAAGCTGCTTCCACTCCAGAACAGGTTATTGAAGCTTCAGATTTACCAGACACAACTCACTTCCAATCTGCAGAAACAAAAGAGTTCTGCTCTTCAGATACAAGATTACTCTATGTAAGGGAAAAAGAGTGCACAGAGAAAGATTTGTGAATGTCATGTTGGTACTGACAGCTCATCAAACAGCTTCTTGAAGGACTCATTTTGTTAACAGATTAAAAAAAGGAATAAAATGAAAGATAAAAGAATATAATCAATGAATAAAACTAATGTCCTTCCATATGCACTGTAGAACATTGGATAAATGAGCCAGTTGTGTTATCTGATTCCTTGTTGAACAAATTTCTTTATTATATTTTCTGGTATGATTTTTTAAAGTCACCTTTGCAAGTTGTGGTAGAATTCTCAATCATTGTTTAACCGTGTGCTAAGCTCCTATAGCCTTTGTGTGTAAATATGCCAACTGAGGGCTTGTTTACCAGAGAAAATACTGGTGTGCTAGCTAGGAGACAGTTTTAATCAAATATGGTTGGAGTAAGCAGGTGTTTTTCATGTGGAATGTATTGGAAATGAGTATGTATCACAGAAATGGCTCTTGGACTGTATATTGCTCTTGATAAGTAGCAGAACCCAAAATTATATCAGCCGTTGCAGTTTATCAAAGGGAAAATAGTAAAAGCTTTGTGCACACTGTCAGAATTGAACACACTAAAAAAGGTGGGGTACTCATTTTTATTCTTCACAAACTTTAAGAATGCACATTTTATACTGGTATTTTTAGAAACTATTAGTCCCTCCCTGTGTTTTTCCTGGACCCATGCGTTTCTTTGTTCTTGTCTTTTTCTCTTGTTTTCCCCCTCTTTTTGCTTCAATGACACATCATGCTCTGAACTTACCAGAGATGTGTGTTGTACTGAAGAGTAGCTCTGCAGTGAGGGAAACACAAGGTGAAGGAGATGGCACTTTTCTAAGGCAGAAGGCAAACCCAGTGGTATTAATGTTATTTAAGGCAAAAATATCAATTCACCTGCCTGAACCAAAAGGCTACTACTTTCTGTGATTTTTTTGCCACTTCCTATTACACTGTTAAAATATGTTGACCCCATTCTGATGCCATTCTGTTGGAAGCATTGTTTGCAAGCAGGATTGAAGCTCAATAGAGCTGTGAAGTTATTGGATATACCAGAGTATTATTTGTGCTAAACATACAGATTCCCATAAAATTTGGCAGTGGGTTTCTTCCTCCTCCCAAAGTTCTTGTCTCAGCTTTACTGAAACACAAAATGCCTGTCAACAGAGCAGTAGTTATAATGCACTTAGTAGCAACTTAATATCTTAGTTGCCTTGAAGAGCTTTTTATACATAGACATTAATGGATGGCTGGATAAAGGCATTCTTCTACTGAAAGAATTAATTTTGCTTAATCCTTTTGAAATTAAGAGATGATACGGAGAGATGAGTAATGAAGTGCACTCTCTAATTGTGAGATACCTAATAGAAAACCACAGGGGTTACTTCTCTCTCACCAGCTGTAATTACACTAATTACTGATACGGTGCCAGGAACACTACGGCAGGCTGCGTGTGACAACACACAGTGGAGGGTGTCCTAGCAAGCCATCGTTCTCCATCACTGGCCAGAGGGAGGCTGACCATGTCAGCAGGATAATGAGTGCCTTTCCTGTGGCAGGAAAGAGAACAGGCACCTCTACTGCTCACAGGTCGTTTAGCAATGAAGACACAAAACTTGACTTCGGTCCTTTCTAAGGGGAGGTGATTTCAGGCCATAGGCTGAGGAGCTGATCTATACCTTCAGCAAATGAGCCCTATTCAGGCCACTGAAACTGCTTTAATGAGCAGAAGTTACTTCTGTGAGTAACAGTTTGCAAGACTGACTTCACCACTGACAAAAATGTAATGAAAGAAAATGGTGGATGAGGAAAAGGGAAAATTAATAAATTTTATTTAAGTGTGTATAAAATTGCTGGACAAATGGTCCTGACTATTAAGGTAAATGGTGCTTGTAAATTCCATTTAATCTTCTGAGATTTTCTTTTACCATAACTCTTACAGTATCTCAGAGGAAATAATGTAAGGATGACTTGCACATTTCAGCAAAAGAATGAATATGAGGTTTCAAGATTTATTGATGGGATGTTTTAAAACAAAAGATCTTCTTTTGTCCTTTGGAATTACTCTACCATTTATTTTCATTTCCTCAGTTTTTTGTTCACTGTATTATGAACTTCTCTGGGGAAATCTATTGTTGGATGTTTTCACACACATAGGCCCCCTTCTTCCCCCTTGATAAATGATAAAATTGTGCTCCAGTGTGTGCAACACATTCTTGAAATACATCTGAATTCCATTATACAGTTTGTCATTTGCATGATACCTTTTGAGTTACCACTCTCGGAGAAGCCTTATGTACTACAGAGAAATGCACTAGGAAAATGAAAAACAAGTTGGGTATGAAGTCCGTGGGGTAAACCAGCAGAGATTGTGTTGAACTGATGGCCTTATTTCCATGCAAGTGCAGGTGTAGAAAAGGTTGCATCTCAGTGCTAGTCACTATTTGCATGGACCGTGTTCCCTCCACAGGAATATTGCTGCAAACAGGAGTGACAAGGGCATCATAGCTCAGGCTGCAATATGCTACTTTTGTCACCTCAAAGACATTTATTAGATTCCTGCCTGTTCTGGATTAAGTCTTACTAAGTTTTACAAGTTTGAAACTTGCTATAACAGTCTAAGCTTTCTCTCTAATATCAAATGGAATAACTAGTAGCACAAAAATCTTATAAATGTATTCCCGTTTTACCAGAGACAAACCTGACAAGAAAAGAATGGCATGTCTGTATGTCTGGTTAATACCACTGCCTGTCCTTTCCTGCAGAAGCAACACTTGTGTTTGCTGTGGTTTGACTCAGATGGGATAAGCATTTTGTACAGATGTGGTTTGACATGAGTGAGTTAATTTTCTGGGCAGCTCAGGATCAGGGAATTGCCCAGTATTCCCTTGGCTGTCTGCTTGCAACACCCTCATCCCTTTCCTCCATCCTTTTCCTTCCCACAAGGCTTTTTTCACATTGGAGTGAGCCCCAGTGCAGTGGTGAACTGATCCCAGAGCAAATTAGAGTGCAGAGCCTCACCCTATCCATGCTGCCTTTTAAACGCCTCCTCCTTGAGGAAGCTGTATCACCAAACTTGTTACTATAAACACAGCAGACTCCCATCCTAGCCTTCCACAAGCAGAGCAGGAAGAAGTGCATAGCATTCCCAGAAATCTTTCCCAATCAGGACCTTATTCATTTGTTAAAAGCATTTTAAAACGTTATACATTAAACCAAAAAAAAAAAAAAGAAAAGGATGCCATGAAAATCCTCCTTTAAGTTCTGAGTCTTCTATAAAAATAACTGAAGTGGAATGATACTGTCGTAGTGCTTTTTCAGGGAGTGAATTATCTCATGTCTACTAACCAAATCCTCATTTGCTTGTTGACAGGGTCCCGAACCAGCAGGTCTGGTGTGCACAAAACATCTGCTGAACTCAAAAGTCAGGATGGGCTACAAGTCCCATTTCAGTGATCATGTTCTTACTATTCTAGTGCGACTTTTAGAGAACTCATCCTAATAAAGCCCTTGTTCAGCCATTTGTCTTGCTAAATTTGTAATGTAGGAACAATCTGCTTTGGGAGCAAATTCATCCCTGGAGGAAGTGGGTATTGTAGTCAGTCAATGAGATTGCCCCTACTTACACCACAGATAAACGTGTTGCTTTGTCCCAACATTTCTGCTTTGCAATAATTTCACATTCCAAATTATAAACCTCTGAAAATTGTAGATTATAATAAATGTGCTGACACAACTTCTACTGTTAGAGTAAATGGCATTGCTCTAATAATGAAATAAAAAATCCTACTTAATCCTATTCTTTCCCTAAAGTGGTGTTTTGCATTAGCTATGGATGAAAAGACAAACAAGTACATGTATATTCAATAATAATGTCAGCTGGGTCAGAGAAGAATAAGAAATAAAATTAATTCATAACACCCCTGGAGATAGCTTTCTGATACAGGCAGTTTTCTCTTTGATTTGCCCTCATTGACAGTATTCTTTGTAATTTTAACATAGCCTCCAAACTGGCCTTTATTAATAGCTGTCCTGATCTTAATAGCAAATATACTCTGTAATCTGCAGTCTGGGTGCTTCTGAGGTGAGCAATTACATAGAGCAGAATAGATCATATGGGTATTTCCAGGGATCTCTCACTCAAGAGTGCCTAATTTCACGTTCACACCATCCAGACAGTGTTTTGGAGAGCTGTAGATACAGAGCTCTTCTGTCTCGGGGCTTTGAAGCTGAAATACCTTTCTAGATATGATAGTGAAATAGTCACCTTGAATTAAGGTTGCTGGCAATCTAAAAAGTCCTTATTGGGCTTTGAGTGCAATCAGATGGTACTTGCTTTTAAATGAGAGTTAATAGAAACATTAAACAGTACAAGCTACTGTGACCCATGTCTTCAGAATATTAAGCACATTTTAAAATTGTGGAACACTATCTAGTCCTCTGCATTCTGTAAAATACTACTTCTTCTAACCAGTATTCTCTGGGAGCAGGTTATTTGAAATGTTCAGCATTCTACATTTGCATATCCTGTGTATTTTTAATTTATTTCCTCACTTCTCTGGCTACCATATATTTCTGGTTGATACTATGCTCAATTTTTCTTTAATTATTCCATCTGCCAGAAGAGCATGATGCATTTTAGAAGCTGGTTGGTTTAGTTGTTTAAGCTTTGAGTTTTGGAACTGAATGGGATGACATATTCTTCATTTAGCAGAATGGGCTAAGAAGAATTATACACTCCAAGTGATAAACTTGGAACTGCTAAAGAAATGCCAAAATCCAATTTTTTTCCCCCTCTAGTCGTCTAAACATCTATTAGTCTCTTGAAGGGAATTCATAAATCCTGCAAATTTAGTTTCTCTAAAACCAACTCTAACAGTTGTCCTTCCTACTAATCATGTTTTATATCAATTTTATATTTTTCAATATTCAATAAACATGTCTTGCTCTTACTGTAGTTGTTAGAAAGTATCTGCAGTATAGGCTCTATGAGGACAGTTATTAATCAGCCATTTCAGATGGCTGTAGGGTTAGTTTAGTAAGTGTATCCATTTATCTTTTTTATATTTTCTTCTTTGTTCCTTCCATTTATCCAATATGGAGTTTCTTTTGTCCTTTTTGGTTTATTTCTACCAGGGTATGTCAGAAAGGAATTTAACATGTAACAAATTTAAAACAAAACAAACAAAAAAAAAAACACACACACAAAAAACAAACAAACAAAAAAACAAACAAAAAAACCAAACAAAAAGAAAAAAAAACCAAACAAAAACCCCAGACAAACAACAACAACAAAAACCCCCACCCAATAGCTGAAAAGAAAAAAAAAAAAAAANAGCCCTGCAGACACCCAGGCCAGTGCAGGAGGGGCAGGAGGTGCTCCAGGTGCCCGAGCAGAGATTGCCCTGCAGCCCCGGGTGCTGCCCATGGAGAGGCAGCTGTGCCCCTGCAGCCCGTGGGCTCCGTGGGGAGCAGAGATGCCGCTGCAGCCGGGGAGGAGCGCACGCCGGAGCGGGGGGATGCCCAAAGGAGGCTGTGACCCCGTGGGATGACTGTGCTGCCAGGGCCTGTGTCCCTGGAGAGAGGAGCCCACGCTGGAGCAGCTTTGCTGTCAGGACTTGTGACCCCATGGGGGACGCACGCTTGAGCAGCCTGTGCCTGGAAGATGTACCCACAGAAGGGACCCACTCTGGAATGGCTCCTGGAGATCTGCAGCCTGTGGGAAGGACTGGAATGGAGAAGTTCGTGAGGGGCCGGCTCCTGCGAGAGGGACCCCATGCTGGAAGAAGAGGGGAAGTGTGGGGGGAGTCCTCCCCATGAGGAGAACCTGCAAAGAGAGTGTGTAATGAACTGACCATAACCCCCATTCCCCACACCCCTGCCCCGCTGTGAGTGGGGAGGCAGAGAAAACTGTCAGTGAAGTCCAGCCCAGGACGAAGGGAATGGTAGGGGGAAGGTGTTTTATCATTTGGTTTTATTTCTCATTGCCCTATTCTGATTTCACTGGCAATACTTCTAATTAATTTCCCCAAATCGAGTCTGTTTTGCCCATGACAGTAATTGCTGAGTGATCTCTCCCTGTCCATTTCTCAACCCACGAGCCTTATGTTACATTTTCTCTCTCCTGTCCAGGTGAAGAGAGGAGAGAGAGAGCAGCTTCGGTGGGCACCTGGCATCCAGCCAAGGTCAACCCACCACAAATGCTAACTTTTAGAAGAATTTTTTTTTTTTTTTAAATCCGTGCTGCAGTCGTACTTTTATGGGTTCACGTATTACAGGGAGGCATCACCATTTATCAGGATGCTAATGACTGGTAGTTATGTGTCCAAATACTTTGTAAGCACTGGGTTGCCCGACAGCAGAGGTCACTGAAAGACAGATGACTCACAAACCGGTTTAAAGATCTCCTTCACTTTCTCTTTTTAAGGGCACCATCAGGGCTTTGACTGTTCTGATATTTCCACATTTGGGATTATTGTCCCCTCTTTAAAATTCCATGTATCAGGAGGCTTCCATGATTTACTGGTAGTCTTCAAACAAAAAAAAAACCCCTTCCTAACAGAACATCCATTGATTGCTAGAGTTATTTAAAGGCTAACAATAAAAAATCATAGACTTCAGTCTCCATCAAGGCAGAAAGGAAACAGTAATTGCAATTTGCAAGCCTCCTGCCGTGGGTAAAGGAGCTGGGGCTGGCAGAAAGGAAGATCTGCAATTTTAGTGGCTGTCACAGCAGATTGGAGATGTGCCGATTCATTCATACGTCATCCTGGGATAAGACAATTTGTCAAGGTGAAAAAATGAGTGTGAGGTAGAAGTGTGCCCAGATGATTATCAGCTCAGATAAAAGCGTGAATATATGGGAAGCTATACAGGAGTGTACTTGGTGACTGCTCGTCTCTCTGGTTAGACAGACCCCCAAAGAAGAGACCTTTTCTGTCTCTGTAGCAGCAAATAACACGGTTTCTTGCCCCATGAATTTTCCCATACCCAAGTCTTGGATTAAAAGAAAAAGAAGTCATATGAGTGTTAATATAGTAATGTGCAGTTCAACTCTTTCTTCTGCCAAAGGAAAGGAAGGAGGCTTAGGGCCAGCCACATCTTTTAGGAGAGTCTTTCCCCTTTAACCAAGTCCCAGGCATAAACCTGTGAGATTTCCCTATATTAAAAAATAAATAAATAAAAACGGAGGTATGAACTGGCAGATTCCCAGATTGGAAAATGTTTGTTATGCCTTTGGATACTAACAACTGTGAGGTCCCATCAAACCTCAAACAAGCACCTCCTCTTCTTGCTATTCTCCACTTTGCATTCTCAGTTTGATAAGGTAGGGATTGGTACCAGAAAGGAAGTTTCTGGTGCATCAGACTGAGAATGAAACATGGATGAATTTTTCTCAGTTTTTAGCAGTCTCAGAGCTGAATTTTCTTCTGATTTAGAAATACACGTTGGTGTATATGGACTAATCCCTGTGAGACAATGTGGAAATAAAAGAGGACATGAAAGAGCAGCTGACTGCCAGACTTCATGGTGGATGAGTCTGAAAGTCATTTGTTCTTCCCTAGCAGCGCAAAGAAGCACTAATACATACATACATGGAGTATTCATCAGTTTACTTACCTCAGGTCTGATTTTGCTGTTGTTGAATTGAAAGAGAGTTTTTCCTTTGACTTTGCTGAGGTGTAGATTCAGCCCATTGTACATGAAGTTAATTCATTAAACGTAATTCTGTATCGTTTCTCTTTTTTTTTTTTCCAGAATGCTTGAGGATGATCTAAAACTCAGCAGTGATGAAGATGACAATGAACAGGTAAATACATCTAATATAAGTGCACAAACCATTTAATCTGACCAAGTTATTTCATAGGTTGGATCTGTTTGTGTATTGACTTACTATATTTGCATGAAAAGCATTTTGGTGTGCTGCAGAATCCATTGCCTTAAACCTTGTTTGCTTCCTTCTCTTTGGAGGAAACTTACTCTCAAACAGGAATGCATTTCAGTTTTGCTGGTTAACTTTGTGAAGTGGATTAAACTAAACCAAAATATGACTTACTAACTTTTGAATTAGGGATCATCACAGAGCTAATGTGCTCTGAATCTCTGTCCTCCATTCTACCAAGCTAACTGTGGAACAGCCTCCCCTTGCTTTGCACCCATTTTCTGACTTGATGAGTTTTTTGGAAGTGTGTGTAAAATGACCACATCAGAGCACCAACACAACTACAGAGTTGGTTTGCACTTTGTAATCCTTTTATACAATCCCACGCAAGAAAATTTGGTCTGTAAGTTTTTGTTCCAGTTAGAGAGTAAAGGGTTGGGAGTCTACAGTAATCCAGTGATTCCCATTTGTGAAAGGGAAAGCCCTCAGCATGTTGCTCTAAATCAATACTGAAAGTTTCTTTTGTGCTTGGGATGTTAATGAAGAATCATTTTCAGAAAACTGGCTCATTTCATTCTCTATCCTTCCCATTTATAAATATGTACCGATAATGGTGGGAAGGAAGCTGGTGAAATTCATATTCTCAACATTCTTAGTAGAAAAGAAATGAAACCTTGTGTTAAATTAATCCTTATTTTACTTCATATATGCAATAGGCTCAAATGCTTAAACTTTTGCAACAGAGAGAAAGGTAATGCTATAATTCAGCGTAAGATCATTTGTTCAGTCTGGGAAATGTTATTATAGGCCAATAGTTCTTTCTTATTTATTTTTAAACCACCTAAATGTTCTCCTTCAGCCTACCTAATCCATCCTTTAGGGTCATGCCAGGAAAGATTTACCTTCTGGTGAAAGTTGACCCCTTACTCATACAAGTTAGTATTGTTTTAGCACTGAGAAGACTCGCACTGTCTTCTGAAGCCAAATGGTCAAAATCCTGTACTCATGCAATGCAGTGTTGTGCAAACATGGTGACTTATGACACCATCAGGTTTCCTGATCTTTGGAAGTATGCCCAAATGGTCCTGTAAAATGACAGTGTGATCCTGAGATGCCTAAAATACAGAAATGGAAATATATTGTCAGGTAGCAGTTACTGTTGTTTTCCTACAGTAACAGTTTTCTAGTGGCTTAAGTAGAATTTACTGAATTCTGAATTTACACACTTTACACTGCTGGGATGAAATCCCTTATCACCGGTGAATGAAGAAGCAAATGCCTGGTCCAGTGTTTGCTGACATCAAATGAAAAGCCCTCACTGACTCGAGCAGATGTCATCTCTGATGTTAATCCCGAGCAGGAAGGAATACAGTGCACAGAGGGGTTCTGACAGCTGTGGAACATCACTGCTGTCAGTGTGGGACATGTCTCATGTGTGTGAACAGTGTCACACTGCTCCCAGGCCAGGGGTGCAGCCTGGGCCCTTCTGTGGTGGAGATGTCCCCGAGCTGCAGGAAGCCTCAGACAGCTCCAAAGCTCCACGTGTCTTCCCAGTAACACCACTCACCACATAGGCTGCAGGCAAACAAGAGAGCACCATAGGGGCCATTTATGTAGTTTCTCAAAATTTTGTTCTACTTAGAAAATTTCTGGGCTTTTTTTTCATACAATCATTCCAGTTAGAAAATATCTCTTAAGATCGTCAAGTCCAGCTCTTAACTGAGCACTACCAAGCCCACCACTGACTGCTCAACTTGGTGTCATCTACAAACTGACCTGTATCCTTTAGGGATTCCAAAGAAAGTAACTGGACGTAAGCACACTGAGAACTTTTTCTTAAATGCCCTGCACTTCAAGGGAACCTTCAGCTTTCCTGTGTACCCCATATATGTATGGTTACATCTCTTCTATTTGTATTACAAATAGGGTATAGACAAAATTATACAGCTCACAGCTTTATAGGTTTCCTGAATGAATGACTATAAGTGTCTGCCTTTGTATATTTGGCAGGCTAAGGCCTTGCAATGCTGAGCAGCATGAGTCTGCTGCATCTCTCACTCATTACACTTCAGCAGCCTCTGCC
>VYZQ01008702.1:34663-73932 GCA_013400655.1 Mystacornis crossleyi
GTTGTTCTTGCTCCGGATAGGGACAGATAGCTTGTGACAAAGGGGCCAGACCTCAGAGTGGGAAATGAAGTAACAGCCCTGAATGAGCGGTTCCTAAACACTTGGGGCCATTAAAATAAACCCCACTGATATCACAAATTTCAGAGCCAGCACCATCTCTCTGAATGGTCCTACAGCTCGTGCCCCAGCTCTGGCATGTCGCTAGTGAAGAGCTCCCACGAGCTGATGTTTGCTTGCTTTGGTATGGCTCTCACTTAATGATTTGTTTCCCCCACCCCTCTTGTGTTTACAGGCTGCCGAAAAGACAAAATTGAGAAGCATTCCTGTGAAGTAAGTTATTTTTATATCCCTTTGAAAATGCAAGTTTAACGACATGGTTGTATACTATGACTAAAAAGACAGTAAGAAGGGTGATGAAGGAGATAATAGAATTCATGTTGCCCCTAATCATAGCAATAAAAAGGTCAGTATCTTTGAGGAAAGCTTTCGATTTCTCCTGTGTCCCTAATGATTGCACTCCTCAAGTTTCATCCAGTTTCCATAAATTAATGTGTTGTCTATGAATAGACATAATCACAATCATACTCAATGCATAGTGCTCCCATCCTTGGGGCGGTTTGTACATGCTAAAAAGATTATGATTTTTAATTGCAATCCTCGAGAAGATCTGACGGGGGGAAATAACTAGGAATGTGCCAAATAATTTCTAGACACATGGGAATATTTTGCACCTATGTATCAAGGCTTTGCCATCCTGTTGATTAAGCACTCCTTCTCCCTCTGTGCCTGTGCCTCTCTCACACCATACACATGTGCATGTTTCTGCTCTTTGCAGCAGGGCTTTGTGAAGGATGAGCAAGCTACCAGGGAGCAATTTCAAGGGCATTTTATGATAAGTTCTTAAATCTTAGGGCGCAAGCAGCAACAGTCAACCATATATCATTGAATTAAGAAAGTTGCTATATAGATGTTCTGGCTCCTTGAGAAAAGGCATTTTCAGTTAAAGCTAACAACATCAGTTACTCTGTTTAAATAATGAATACTCCAGTCCTAATGGGCTGTTACATACCAATAAAAACACATATTTTAACTTCAGTAGGTGACCACAGCAGTTTAACTACATCCCAGTAACTGTGTGTTCCTGTTACAGACAGAGGAAATGTTCTTATTTTTATAGTGGTTTGCTGATCATGCTGACTTCTAGACTGGAGTGGGTTTGTGTGTGTAAGAACATGCACTGACAGGAGTCCCCGATCATTGTGTTCTAGCACACATAACAGAAGAGTACAGTTCTATTTCTCACTTGGCTTCCATCATGTATAGTCATTTCCACCTTGTAAAGCGAACACAAAATGTGCATGAACACTCCTTGGAGTGATTAGGTGATATGTCAGATGACCATAAATCACTCTCTCTTATGTTTCATTCAGTCTGATAAAAATTAGAAATAGGATCCAGCAGGGACCTGATAGCATGTGAAATTTGTAATAAGACAAGGGACCTTTCTTGCCTATAGGGCTAGTTCAAATTCAGTGCAAACTGAATTAAAGTCATTGTTAGCTGGTGGTTGTTTAACAGAGAGTGAAATGAGCTGTGTTTTCACCTCACATTATACAGGATCCAGGAGTTGCAAGGTGATGAAATTCCTGGGGAACAGCTCCAAAATAATAATTTATCATTCATCCAAGTTTTTTTATATTTTGAGTCAAATTCTCAATGATTCAACTGAATTGTGTCTTCCCACTTATAAAAGAGACATTGAGCACTGCAGTTATTAAACAGCATGTATGTGACACTGATGCCAAATTAATCCACCAGAAGGATTTGGGAGTTGGGGGAAAAGGGTGATTTAGGTTAAGTAATTTTTTACAGGACTTGAGTAAGTGTAACATTTTGAGATGGAAGAAGGCCAGAAGGACAGTCTCGCTCTTTCCACCTACATGTGTGTATTTCACCCTGTCATGTTTCCCCCAACTGGTTGTTTAACTTCTCTTTGACTGTTCATGGTGGCAGTTTCAATTAGTAACCTAGGGGATTCATTATACATATTAATTACACTCTGCATAACAAAACAGCTGAAAAATCTGCCTAGTTTTGTTCAGTGACTTGTAACTATTTAAGGCACCTGTATACAATTATGATTGTATGCTAAAGCTCTCAGGGCAAAAGAAAGAATGGTGTCTTTAAGATAGCAGTAGTAGCCGTGGATTGCATTTATGTAAGTGTCAGAGCCGCACTTAGTACAGCTCAGGCTTGGCCAGCTTTCACTTGCTGCTTTTGTAGCTCTCAAATGTCAAGAAGAATTTCACTTGAATTTTAATGTTCTTCAGCTATGCAAAATAAAGTTAGTAGCTTCCATTGTCATAAGGGCTGAAAGCTGTACAGATTCCTTCTACCATATGTGACTTATCACATACATTTTAAAAAACACATTTTTGTTATTAAGACATGTGATAGTACACTTCTGCAAATGTGAATTGCTTTTGGCTAAAAGCCATGCACTAATAAGTAGAGTTGAATCTAACTGCATTTGACATCTGCTATAATATATATTTTTTTTACTTATGTAAATATATATATAAAATATTCACAGTTGTTATTAGCATAAAAAATTTCCTTTTTTTTACATGATGCTGACATAGTTCTTGCATTCCAAAACTGGAAGCAGAAAGTACTCCCTTTTAAAGACTGTAGGTTATATAAAGTCCTTGGACAGAGCCTAATAGTGCCACCATTTAAAGTATTAGTTTAGGAGCATGATGAAGATTGCTGTAGGAAAGGTCTATTTACCTTTCATTGCTCAATTCATTAATGTTGCTGGTGTAATGTTCAGCAGGAAGTTTACTGTTCTTTTATGTTCTCTTGAATCCCTCCAGCATTAAACACTTACAAGGAAAGGAAGTTTTCTTTTTGCAGTTCAGTAAAGCAGCAAAGCAGCTGGTTTCTTAATGTCCAAGTATGTGTCGGTGCTCAGACTGTCTTGTGTGAACTTCCTGATGGCCCAAGCAGGTGCAGTGGCACTTGGCTCCTTCAGAGGGCTTGGTCTCAATTCTGTGGCACTTGTAGCACTGGAAGGCACAAGGCATCCTCAGAACTCATCTTCATGTATTGGTAGCATCATCTGACATAATATTACTATAAATAAGCAGAAAATAGCTAAGAAATCTCTGTGTCTGCAGAACTGATTTTTTTTTTCCGTGGAAATAGTGTAGTTAACTTTTCCTAAAAGCATAAGACCCTTTTCTGTCTGTGTGTAACACCAAGGTGGGCCCCATAACTGCTGAATCCATGACATTTAACTTATTTATGCTCTCCTGACCTTGTTATGTAAGGAACACTTGCTTTCTCCCATTGGTTTTATTAATGTTTACACTGAGAGTCTGTGGTACAAAAGGGATTTCCTGGATGTAAAGTCCTACATACTTATTTATTTGCTGGTCCTTATCAAGCTGTTCCTATCCCTGCATCTGAAACAATTAAACAGTTTCACTCTGTGGAGGGTTTATGATTTCCAAAGAGCTGTTACATGAGAGGTGGTTTTGAATTAGGGCACATCCAGAGGAATTAATCTTTTATATACTCGATTATTTGATGCAGGAGGGGAAAAACAGTAATATCACTAAAATCCCACAATAGCTTTGTTCTGAAAACAAATGACCACTCTTCCCAGATTTCTTTCCAAACTAGTGTAGACAGTGGGAGCCCACATCAACATAAAGGCTAGAGGAATCGTGTTCGTGTTGGCTTGGATCACATCACTTGTCCTGTATAGGTGGGTTGAGCTGCAGGATCCCCTCATATCCAGGGTAGTCCTCCCTCTCAAGTAGAAATGCACTTGGCTTAGCAGCCTCTTCATCAGCGTGGGCTGGAGGTCAGCCAGCCCAGTGCTTTCTCTCCGGCAGCAGCAGAAGGTGGGGGGCGAAGAACAGCAATTACGGAGGCGTCCTCCATGGGGAGTATCCTCCCACCTCCCTGCACACAATGTTTTGCACTTCCAGAAACACACATCCTGTGTTTAGGAGGCACCAGTGGACTTACTTTCCATGCAAAGTCTTTTCTGAAATCGGTTTACCAGAAACCTCCTGTCCCAAAACATCGTGTGACATGGAGCACCATGGTGTGGGGAAAAACAGCCGTTTGTTTGTTTTAAACCCTTTTCTTCGTATTTTCTCTGGAATCCACTCAAGTAGTTATTCTTTCAGAAAAGAGCAAATGATTAGTCACTGTTCTTATTCCTGATACTACATCCTTCTGTTGTATAGACCAAGAAGTCTTCCTACTCCAGATCCCCTAATAATGTGGATTAGCCCACCAGTGAGCTAATATAGACACAAGGCAAGTCTCTGCAATTGGAAAGGAAGCCTCTATGTCTTCTGTGTTGGGCAGAGACAGTGTTAGGAAGATAAAGGTGTTCTTTTCAGGTTTTCCATACAAAGAGATGAGTTCTTTGCATGGCAATGCCCTTCTGACTAAGGACTGGATATAATGTCACTCTATACAAATACCTCAGATTATAGTGCTTTATGAAAATGTCCAGATGGATTCCTTGGGAAAATGTGGGCAGGTGAAAGAATGATTTGGCTAAAACCTGATGTCATCCAACACTATGAAATTACAAGGGTTTTGTAAGAAAGAAATTAGAATTTTTAAATGGAAAATGAATGCTATTAAGAGTGTAGTCATGTAGTCCATGAAATTCTGTAGAACTGTGAAAATATTGGAAGCAACTTCTTGCTTCAGGAAAGAAAATACTGCCTTCCTTGAGTGTCCTTTATACTCCCTTCTTTTATAGTACCTTTTAAAATCTTCAGTAGAAAGTAATGGCATTTTCCCCAAACACCTGCATATGCTTAAATTTGCTGTAGTTTTAATGACTTCCAGATACATGTTTTGAGATTATAGCTTGCATTAAAATCCCGCTGCTTTCTATATTTTCAAAATATATTTGTTTTCCATCAGCCACAAGTTTGTTAACCAGCAAGATTTCTGGTGTTTATTGTCTTTTCCTGCCGTAAAATTCATCTTCTCCTCTGAAGGGCATCTGACTTGACTTGGTATGGTTTTCTGTCCCAACCATCATTGGAAATGCAATCCATTAACATTTGATATCTTGACATTTCAATTGACCTCTCATTTGCAAAGCGCAGTGGTATTTTTCGTGGCCTTTTCATCCTTGATTATACATGGGATAGGAGTGCCTGTTTCTCCTGACTGCACTTTAAAAATATCTTTGTTTTACCAGCTGGAGTGGCACCTTGTTTTTGCTTCCCTGGCTAGACCTTATTCTGCATGGAAGGTCTGAGGTCTAAGCAAGTCATGCAGAGCCAAAGGATTTTCTTATTGACTCACTAAGCAGGAGGGTGAGCAGGTCAGGCTCCGAGGGTCAGTTAATGTATGCTGTAATAGCAGTAACCATAAACAGATCTCCTGCTCCCACTGGCAAAAATGCAGGCCAGCGGGCTGGCTCTGAAAGTTGTGTTTTGGGTTTTTTTTGACCAGGTGGATCAGGCACTTGTACCCAACAGAAGTAGGAAAGAGGCAGCATGCTATTGGTACACATGCAGCTCTTCCACTGCAGGATATCTCTTGGCCTGTGTTTAAAAAGGGATGAAAAAAACGTGTCATGACAAGGCTGAAAAGCCTCCCATTGTATGGGAGGATGGCCACAGACATGTATGTGAAAGAGGGTCAGTTTAAATTCAGTGTAAGGAAAAATGACATGAGGGAGTTTTTTTTAGCATGAGGGTTGTGAAGCCACTGGCACAGGTTGCCCAGAGGGGTGGGGATCCCTCTTCCCTGGAAACATTCAAGGTCGGGTTGGACAGGCTTCTGAGCAACCCGATCTAGTTGAAGATGTCCCTGCTCAGTGCAGGGGGATTGGACCAGATGACCTTTGAAAGGTCCTTGCCAACCCAAACTATTGCATTATTCTGTGTATATATATGTACATACATGGATACATGGGCACCTGTGGACCATAGGTACCGATGGACATTTGTCTATATGTACCTACAGGACATTTCCTAAAGGACTTAAACCACTTTTAAAGAAACACGAAACCCAAACCTACTATAATTCATTCTCAGTAAAACTCTCAAGCAATTTCCACATGCCACGTGTTTGATTCTAAACCTTGCTTCCTGACATTTCTCCTCAGACTATTTCTGGCGAACTACTAAATCAGACAGCACCAATTCAATTAGTTCTAAAAATCCATTATAACACAGTGCCTAAACTGCCTGCCCATATTAATTTCTCAAAGAAATCCATTCATATTTATGTTTTAATACTTTACGTCTAGCATGCAAAAACACTCAAATCCCCAGCAGAAATCCAGGAAAAAGCCCGCTTACAGGCAATTATAGACAATGTTCTTTAGCCCCTGATCCTCCTAGTCTGTCCACTTCAGCATCTGCACAGGTGCAGTGACTGGTCAGTGGGACTGGTTTATTTCACCAGTAATAAAGCCCCTCCAAAATTTCACAACCCCCCCCAAATGCCCCAGACTCTGCCAGCTGGGCCCCGTGGTGGAGTCTGTACAGACCCACCACGCTCACAGCACGGTCGGCACCTGCAGTGTCGCTGTGGAGCCAAGAGGCACCGACTGCTGCTGATCTCCAGTCAGCTTTATTGAGGGGCTGCATTTCCTCAGCAGAATGCGAACTCTAGAAATGTTGCAAAGGATTACTTTCCTCTCACAAGTTAAAGGTTAGTGTTGGAAATGGATTACAGAACTCCCGCTTTTAAATTGTTTGCAAAGAAACGCACATATTAAATCTTTTTGGATGATATTGCATTAATCCCTAAATACTGATTTTTATGTAAATTTTGACTCTTGCAAAGCTCTGACAATTCAGCTATCCCCATGTGGTTTTATCAGAGCTCAATTGCTCCTTTAGATCTTTTTTCCTTTTGCAGTACCTTTTGCTTTATTCCAAAGTCATCACAGCAGCTAGAAGATGTAGTACTTTAGACATAAAATAATAAGTCTATTTAATATTTTACCTTTATTTTCTGAATTTGTTCCTCTGACACATCTTGTTAGATAAATTTTTATCAGTCCAGAGGATAACCACAGTAGGGCTATTTTTATTTCTAGGGAAATGATGCATGATAACTACTGGCAGGGCCCAAAGCAGTAAATCAGTCCTGTTCCAACCACAGAATGTATTAAAAGTCTGTAGCCTGTGGTAATAAGTTATAATTTAGTTGACTAGCAGTTTGTTTGGACTTAAAACTGTACAAATGAGTCACATTGGCTAAGTCCTGAAATATAAAACAGGGAGTGCTTTATTAAGGTTTTCAGCCAGCACCACAACAGGTACCTGGAGAGAGCAAACGTTTTTCAAATGGGCGCAATGCACTTTTGTAGTGAAACGCTTCCGATTTGATTGTGTAATTTATAGGAGACGGTTAAATTACCACATGGCCTGCGTAGTGTACAGTGTTTGCTTACACGACAGTGAGATGGACAGACCCTGAGTGCTCATTCATCTCATCTCTTACAAATCTGAATGCACGCTGTCAATATCAAGCACCGCTGGCTGTATCCGGCCATGAGATGCCCCTCGGCTGGATCGGTGCTCGGTGGCCATCACAGAACTTCAGACACCTGGAGAATTCTTGTAGTTGGATCTTTGTATTTACAGAGATACATACATGCCAGCCAATCAAGGCTAATCATGCATTTCTGTGAAGTTTGTCAGGAGTCTTGCAGCTGGGGAAGAAAAAAAGTGTTCTCATTTTAACTGGGTCACTTTTGTTATGTTTCAAAACATTTTTACACCTTCATTGTGATGCAGCTTGTCAGGATTAAATTTAGGTCCACTTTTAAAAGTTCTGAAAAAATGAAAGTTAGAGCCAAACAAAACCTTATTTTGCCTGACTCTTTTTGATGGGGAAAAAAATTTGGTTAAGGTCAATATTTTTTTTTCCAGTTTTAGCATGTATCTGCTGTTGATCAAAGGAGAACCCATTTGTTCCTCCTCACTCATCCTGTGGTTTTGATCATTTTAGATTTTATATTTGTCTTCCTGGATTTTATTTTTAATTTTAAATTACTTAGCATTTATTCAAACTATTATTCCAAGTGCTTGCTTTTGGCCTAGCATCAAATAACAACTATTTTCTAACTACCTGTGATCTTTTTTATATTAATGCTCTAAAAATGTGCTTCCAATCTTGCAACCAATCAACAAATGCTAGGAAAACTGAAGGGAAGTTCTGACCCTGATATAACTGGGAGAACCTGTGCTGCTGGTTTCAGTACAGCTGGCTGAATCCAGCAGAGGAACCAACATTCAGATCTCGTACCCCTGAATTTCACTGTTACACGACTTTTGTGTTGCTAGAAGAGAAATAGCCGGAGCAAAACTGTTACTGTTAGAGTGTATATAAGACTGTATGGTTTAGTTAGATTCAAGCATGTTCTAGACAGTCTCCAGATGAAGATCCCTGCCTCGGAGAGCTTGGTAAGAGGCAGTGGATAAAGCTACAATGCAGTGGGATTTCACTGAAGCTGTCAGCTGTATCTTTGGAATCTGTGGGCCTGTGTCTGCTGTCCTTTGGACTGTAAAACTCCTGCCAATTTCACTGGCATTTCTCCTACTCCTCCTCGGTGTGTGAGGGGACGATGAAGTTTCCTTTTCTTTCTGGCTTGTGGCCTCGTGGTAATATATTTAGTAGGGTTCCTCTGTTTACCATGATCAAGAAAATAGGACTGAGTAAATGTGGTCGTCCAAATTATCACCTTCTATATGCCCCAAGAAACATGCTGCTACGCAGCAAAAGGTCCTTTACTTTGGCAGTTGAGTAAGAGAAGTAAAAGAAAAATAGTTGTCTTTCAAGCATTTATTTTTTTTAAATACAACTACAAAAAATAATGATCTTGTGCTAAGTGAAAGAAGTAGAAAAAAATTCCAGTCATTTATGATCAATGAATACGAAAGAAAGGCAAAGCTAGATAATGTTTCAGGAAATAACACTGCTACAAGGTTAATTTTGCCTAGTACAACATTTCCTAGTATTGAATTGCCTGATATACTCCCTCAGGGATTGCTCCTGCGCTTGCAATAATCGAGGCTGATTTTATTGGAAAATCACCTCTGGATGAAAGACATACTCTAGAGAGAACTTTGCATGGGTACAAATAGGTTTTTGGTGCCAGTGCCATGTTGCCCAGGCCAGCACAGTTATAGTTCCCAATCTGTCTGTGCATTCAAGCAGCAAATTCATTAGCAACCCTTCTGGCAGGATAGAGAAATAGACATATTAGGGAAATTTACTTTGAATTGTTTTCAGGATTTGTTGGATAACAGTTCGGTAATCAAATTGCGCCTCCTAACACAAGTATTAACCATTTTTATTAATAGTGGCAGGGAAGCTGAAGATATTCCTTTAAGTGCAGAGCACTTTGCTGTAACACTATGTGACTAGCAGAGATCATGGATGAAAGAAGAGATCAGCATAGTTGGAGCGGGGGTGCTTGTGATGTCGGGGCTGATTTCTGTGCCGTGTTCTGCGCCGGGGCTGTTGAGGCGCACGGCTCTCCCATTACGGTGCAGTGGGAGCAGCAGCTCCTCCAGCAGCTCCTCCCGCAATTCCTCCCGCAATTCTTCCAGCAGCTCCTCCCGCAGCTCCTCCCGCAATTCCTCCCGCAATTCTTCCAGCAGCTCCTCCCGCAGCTCCTCCCGCACCCTGCCGGCTCGCCGGCCCTGTCACTGCAGAAGGGCCGTGTCGTGGCAGCGCCGCGCTCTCTGGCCATGGGACCCGAGTTCAGGTCTGTGCAGCGGCTCCCAGGCCTCGTCAAGTGGAAACAGCATATCGTAAACAGAGCGCGTTGTGCCTCCAGCTGGGAGCGGGGACACGTGGAGCACCGCGGACCGGGGCCCGCCGCTGACCTTGGAGCGACTTTGAGCGTGGGGAGGCTGCAGGAGCGCTGGGAAAAGGCTGATTCAGAGAGACAGATTAGTGAGGAAGAAAAATCAAGGAGATTGGCACAAGGACGGTGGAAAAAAAGAATCTTTCTAAAGAAGGAAGGGAAATTTTTTTGCACTCAAGGCCAACAGTGAACCCTTATAACCAGGCTCATCTGGCCCCACACCAACAGCAGCAAGAGAGAAGAATACTGGATGCAGCTTGCACACTAAGGTCTGTGCAAAAGCTGGTGTTCTGCTGGGAAAATACAGAGCATGTGCTAGAATTTATTAAAGAATAAATTACATTAAGCTCAGGGAAGCGACAGCATTGAAAATTAGGATTGTAAAAAATAATCTGTATCCACTGTACCCTAATTCCTGTTGTTTTCGTGATTGTTTCACTGTGAAGAGGAGAGCCACTCTCAGTATCAATCACAGTAAGCTATTTAGACACAGAAATAAGTGGCATATGGCTTAGCACTTTTGGGTCTAGCAATCAAGTAGCAACCTCCTGCAATACAAGTGTAGTTTGGTTCCCAATGGGCTTCACTTTGATGATTAGATATATTGAGTTCCCTGTGTCATTCAGAGACAGCAGAATTTCATAGAAGTTGGTGTTAGCTTCCTCTCACTTCATTTCAATTTTCAATAACCGGTGTCATCACATGTAACAGTTTCTTCGTAATGGAACTTCATGTCGAATCAGATTTGTCCTTCAAGTGAAAGAGGGCTGTAAAAAGTCTTCTGAAATACTGATCTCTGGAAAAATCCTACCACAGTGAAAATGGGGAGAGATTTTCTATTTATTTCTCCTAAAGACACTTAGGTACCCAATCCCCAGATCATTCAGGAAAACTCAAAAACAAGGCTTTAGTATTGCATTTGGGGATGGTCTTGGAGTGCTTCGCAGGATTTACTCAGATGCTTGCTGAAGTCATTGTCGTGATAAGTAAATAGAAAATATTTGGTCAGTCATATTCGAAATCAAAACTGTGATAATTAAAGCCAAGTTCTGGGTAAGCGTAGTTAGATTAGAGGAGACTTTGGACTTCAAACATGAATCGATCCCTCCGTATTTCAGCATGGCGTCTGTTAAATATGAACATGCTTCACTAACACAAAACTGGTCCTTACCTATTTTCCTGGTCCTTACCTTCTCTCCATCAGCTCTGGCCCATCGCTGGGCAGTGAAGAGATGTCCTTGCAGGCAGATGGAGGGAGCCAAGGGCTTTGCCTGCTGGAGGATGAAGGCATAGACCCTGCTGGAGGTCAGGATATGGGGAGAGGTGGGGAGAAAGTCAAAGAGTAAAGCCCAGAACGTGCATTATGGTCAGCCTGAACCTGCAACACAAGTGTTCACCTTTTCTGCCAGGGATATTTCTGGAGAAATTTGGTGTCTTGGAGAATGTTCTGCCAATTCCAGAGCTTGAAGCTGTATCCTCTCTAATGGGCCGATCCCGTTCTCTCTTTGTTGCTCTTCCTTTGTAAATTTACAAAATGGAGGAATTCATTCAAGATCCACCAGTGTCACACACACAACCTGTGCATCAAGGTTCACCTGGCAGCTTTCCCTATAGCATTTCCCATGCATGTGGATTGTGCCAGGGAGTGTAACAGCACAAGCAGTGTCTTTAAAAAGAAAATTCTGGGTCACACATTCACCACGAAGCATTTGCTGTAATTCACAATTAGTCTTAATATGCTGTAAGAAGAGCAACTGCAGACAAATACCTCACAGCTTTATAATCCCGACATGTACCAAGCAGCAAAGATGATATGGCTGCCTGTGTCACATACCCAAGACTGCCCATCCCAGAGTTTTATTTCTTGGCAGTTTCCTACAATTTTGTGAAATATTTTTTTAGTGACAAAGTCACTTCAATTACATAGTCATTATAAGTTTTGCCAAGGTTGACTATGGATCGTTTTGTGTTCATTAGAGCACAAAATTAGAATTTTCATTGCAGTAACTGTAAACAGTATTGGCTCAAAGGAGTCAAGCTTTTTCCGTCCATAAAATCTTGGATAAGCTATAACTGAGAACTTCCATTTTTTTTTGACAGATTTTAATTTTTTTTAAACTGCCTTCTGGGTTGTTGGATTTTTTCCCTCTTCTTCCTTGTTCTTGATGTATTTGTTTAACTGAATAACCAGTTCCCTTCAAAATGATGACATTGTCACTGTGTGCATGACAAGCAGGTGCAGTCAGTGTTTCTGAAGCTGTGAATATATTATTCCTTCAACTTCTTGAATGTTACAGCTTGGTGCTTGTTCACTTTAGACCCAGCCAGGGCTGTAAAAGCCATAAATGGTCTACAGGAAATAACCCTGTTTCAAAAATACTTCATCATCTCCTTAAGTTCCACTAAGCCCCATTAAGTTTTCACTTAACTAATATCAGAGTTTGTTACTTAAGTAATAATTAAAATTTCTATT
The DNA here is from genome assembly GCA_013400655.1 of Mystacornis crossleyi. Classification (NCBI taxonomy): domain Eukaryota; kingdom Metazoa; phylum Chordata; class Aves; order Passeriformes; family Timaliidae; genus Mystacornis; species Mystacornis crossleyi. The sequence continues at coordinate 47,017 of VYZQ01008702.1, forward strand.
TCATATTCTCATTAATTTATGGATATATGTGATTGACTTTGCTCATCACACTGATGGAAATATAGAGAAATTGCATCAAAAAAAGATAATTTTATATATGCAAATAGCAAAGTAAATCTAGCAAAGAGTGTTTCAAGTAATTGAGTAAAAAACTGAAAGCATTCCAGGGAAGTCCAGGCTTTCACAAGCTATTTGGAAAGAATAAGACTGCCTCCTTTTGCGTCCATCTTTAGAAAAAATAAATACAATCGAGAAAAGCATCTTGGAGAGAAGTAGATTACATATTTCCCTTGATTATTTTAGTAATTTCTTTTAGGTTAATTTAGCCTTCGTATTGCTAGTTTAGCATATTAGAAACAGTGGTGTAGTGGAATACTGCTTAGTAGAAAATATAACCAAAATGTTTCATTTGCTATTTCTTTGGGCCGAAGGTGAACCTATGCTGCTCTACCTTCCTTTTCTGTCTCTTAGGATTAGAGAGCTTGTGTGGCTCCTCACTTGTGCTTCACTTGGAGGAATTTCCAGGCTTTGTCTTTAAACTAATATGTATTTACAAGGAAGGAGAGACGACAGAGACTATTATGAAAGTAGCAAAGAACTTCAAGAGACATCCCTGTCAGAACTTGCACAGCAGCAATGCTCTGTCTTGCTCCTACAAATCCATGGAGTGCATGCTTCTCTTGGCATGTGGCAAGCTCGTGTCTTGCCAATGGGATGCCCAGTCCTTAGCAATTTATTTTTTTTTAGCTATAATATGTCATGATAATGTCATTCAGGATGAGATATGTCAGCAAATGCACCAACAGGCTTTATCAGCTTATACCTCTTAGCAAAACCTGGAGCTACAGTGAGTGGGGACAGCAGACATACAGCAAAGGCATATCTCTTCCTCTTAAAGAAATGTGTTTAACAAGGTTATATACTATTTGCATTCCAAATTTGCAGTTATCACCCCATGAACACACAATGAAATCATCCAAGTGACAGATAATGTTTTAGATATATGTAGTTAGACTTTTTTAGATTAAACACGCTGTTAGATGTAAGGAGGCACAGCTACAGTAATATGTTTTATAGGAATCAGTGTAGTCTGAATAATGTGAAAGCTCATTGAAATACCATTCTCTTGTGTGAAGAATGTATGTTTGTGAATGCGTGTGTGTGCACGCAGGAATGCAAATTGCTAAGTGGAAAGATTAGCAAATTGTGGATTGTGGAAGTCTGACTGTATATAGTAGAAAATTTTCCTTCAAAGCACATATAAAGGTTTGATTCTGCAACTTTACTCTCTACCCTATAATTTTACACTAGCTGGCATAAATTAGCAAGCTAGGAGTCTAAATATATGTGTCTGACATGCCTCTCGAAAGAAATAAGATAAATGCACATGGTGAAACAGGAGTAGTTGTATGTGTAAAATATCTATGCTTTCTTGCACATAGGTTACATTTAAGTCAGAGAATGGAAAGGAAAATCCTTCAGCTGCACTTCATCTGTGTCGGTTGTAGTCCGGAGTTCACTGAATATATTTCTTTTTAACTTCAACATAAAAAAACTGCCAATGCCAAGCATTTCTTCTCTACCAAATGTGATAATTTCTGAATTCAGACAGAGGCTTACTTGCATTAATGTACTCAGTGGTCTGGTGGAAATCAGTAATATGATGAGGTACAGTAAAGGGGGAAGGCGGGCCTTCCACATTTATTTATTCTGGATAAATGGTGCCCATTAATCTATCAGGAAAATATGGAATTAGCAGGGAAGAAACCACAGTTGCAAATTTGGCAGTTTCTAGCATGCACAGATGGTCTTTCAGTGTTTTAAGATTTTCCAGTCTTTTGATATTGATACCAACATTGAAAAGTAGCCCATGTATTTCTAATGTTTATCTGGAATACCCATAGAAAATTAACATTGTATATTTTGGATTGTTCAGTTTCCTCTTGGTATATTTGCATAAAGTTGTTTTTTTTTTAATCTGAAAGGTAAAGTTTTTATGCTCTGTCTGTCTTTGGTTATATTAAGAAGCATAATTGGAGTATGATTTCCTAAAATAAGGACAGCCAGCATATCCAGACAAAGGCATTGGGACGAAAGAGACTCTTACATGTGAATTTGGTTGAACAAATTTTGCAGGTTGGTAGTCCAAACTGCGTTCCTACTGTTACAGGCAGTGTTCTTCTTTCTAAAGTGGTCTTCTGAAAGCCAGGATGTTGAGTCCCTCCTTGATAGAGTGTTGTTTATTCTTATTCTGCTGACAAGCACTGATTTTCAGTCATTGTATCTCCACTGGAGCTGGGAATCTGACCCTGGCAATGTCTCCATTCAGTGTTTAAGGGCATGAAGTCAAGAGGGAAGGATAATGTCATCTGCTTAATTTGCTCTGGGAGTGTTTGGTTGAGTCTTTAAAGACCATGTTGAAATATTTCACAGAGGAAATCACAGAATAATTCTTGCCAGCTCTGAGTTTATTCTCGGCTGCCCCAGGGATGTAGTACCTTAACGCCTGTTCCGAAATGTACCTTCAGCAGTGCTGTAGTGCACAACTCACATGTGCACAGGACAAAGACATCTTTGACTACACACGGCCGAAGGTGCTTTGTATGAAAAATCAGTAAAAATTGCTGGGGGAAAAAATAAATTAGGAAAATTAAGAAAAAGAATTATCTCAGTGCACTACAAAATTTAATCTGGTGAAAAAAGGTCTGAGATTAATAGTAAGGTGAAAGTTTCAGATGTGTTACAGAAACACTGTATGCTGCTATTTCCAGTATATCCAGTTGTGTAGGTCTGGTTTGTATAGATTTCTGTGGAGCCAGATAGACAAGCAGATGGGCAGTCAGTCAGTCAGGCAGGTAGATACGGGTATGAGATAAAGGTGTGTCAGACCTATGGGACATTAGGGCATATAGGTGTGCTTCTAAGGCTTTTTTTTTTCTTTTCTTTTTTTTTTTTTAATAAAACAAGGCAAATGAGAGAAACATGAAGAATTAAATATTAGCTGCTAATAAGAAAAATTGCTAATTATGGTTCAGCAGAAATCTTTCTCAGCATCTTTGGGGATACCATAGATCAGACCTGGAAGCATCTTCTTGCTCTGGACAGTAGTTCCCATCTTTGTGCAGAGGTGGATTTCACGTACCACCTCAGAAACAGAACCTGGTTCTGTTTTACAAGCAGGGAGGGGAAATTGTTTTATTTTCCAAGGTAAACAGGTTATTTAGCTTAAGCTCTAACTGTGCTATCGGGTATAGAAGAACTATACCACAGATTTTGGAAGCTACACTTTCCATTTATTCATCCTGAGAGGATGGATGTTGCCTTTTCTGCAACCACCTGATACTGCTGAGTGATGTGTTGTGTGTAATCCATTGTAACCATCTGATCTTTCTGTAGAAAACTACCTCACTGGCCATTCCCTATCTTGTATTTTTGCTGTTGAATTTTTGAGATAAACTGTAGTACCTTGTGCTTGTCCACACTGAATTTTACCCAGTTTCTTTAGATCTTACCTCCACTTCATAAGGATCTTTTCATATTCTGACCCATCCTCCAAAATACTTGTACACCTTCTCACATGGGTGTTATTTGCTAATTTAGCAAGCTGTTCTCCCATCCAAACTATTCATGTTTTTTTTAAGTGTTCATGTTTATTGTGTAGTTACTTTGGCAGCAGCTAGGCTGTAGTCTTGGCAGATGTTTCTTGCCAGATCTGTAATAACAAAGAGATATAATACTGATGATGATTTTGGTGATTTATGTGGTCTATAATGGACAGTTTACCAGAATGGATCAACTCTTTAAACTCTTGAAAATGGCTGCAAATCTTACAGGACTTCTTACGGGAGTCTGAAGATCCTGGAGAGTATGAACTTCTCAGCTTTTTTGCACATATGTGGAACTTACAATTGGCAAGCCGCAGAAATACACAAATGACTCCCTGCAATACATTTCGAAGTCCCTCACCAGCAATTAAAGGCTCTGCAGCTCTGACTGTTTTCTAACCTACCACATATGAATTTCATGAAATACTGCCCACTGTCAATGTTCTTGCAGCACTTGGCAGTTCTTTAGTTTTATGTGTACCTATTTTGTCATGAAAATTATATTGAGGAAAATCCTAGATTTCTAGTGTACGTGACATTTAAGAGATTAGTGCAGATCCTACACTGCTGAGGGACAGAGATGCAAAAACAAAGCAAAAAAAAAAAATTGTGGCGGGAAGCAGAGAGAAAGAAGTCAGACATTATGCCACACTTAGAAATGAGCATGCAAGATTGTCGTGTGAGCAAAAGCTGACCCTGGTCAGCTCTAACTAGTGTTCTCTTCACTTATTCGAGATATTGCTAGAGGAATTTCTTCATTTGTTTAATATCAACAAGCAATTCATCTAGACTTCACTCAGCAGTCATATGCAATCATATCATCACTCAGGCACACACTACAAAATACATCTACACATTTCAATAATAAAGCCATGCATCTGATAATATATATTGATATATAGTGAATTGTTGCACACATACACTCCACCGTACGTTCTCCAGCCTCTCTTTTAAAAGGAACCGTTTATTTCTTTTTTTGACGTATAATTGTGCTAACAGTCAAATGATCTCTGATCACTGCTCTAAGTGTCTTGGCTACAGGGTGAAGGATTCCCCACTCTCTCTGTCCTGTACACTCCACTGCTGTGAATTTCTCAGTTCCTCTCCCTAATTTGCCACATACAGGTCTATAGAGGCCTAAATACTGCCTCCACTCCAGAGCTGTCTCAGACCCTCATTCTCCTGCTTTTGCGCCATCCTGCAGGAAGGAGTTCATTTGCATTTAGGGAAAACTGAAACAGACGTGTTGTCTGTTTCAATATGTACATTGATGTTCATCTTTATAGCATTTATTTTGCTCCATCTTCTAAACAAAATGTCCTGGAACTCTTGTTGGAATGCTCCCCTGCTCACTGGGTGTTCCTCACTACATTTGTGAATACCTGATGGTTTTATTTTGCTGTGGCTGGGTTACCTGCATCCATGTCTTAAATTCATAACGTTTCCAAAGTAAAGGTAGAGCCATGGGCTTGTGGTTTGGCCCAATAAAAAAGTGTCCTTCTGTGCATAAAGGCATTTCTGACTCGTTGTTACGCTATAACTCCGTCAAAGACTGTTACTCTTGGCCTGTAACCATTTCACAATGATCAGACTTTTAAGGAAAAGTGCGTATCTCCAACACCAAACCCAAAGAAGTTAGTTTTGTTGTTGGTTTTTTAGTGTCCCCGGGAGTAAATCTATCCTCTGCCATCCTCGCAAGTGGGAACTCTGGGAACAATCTCACATACATTTTTCCATTTAGTTTCCCATGTGCTTTTGTGTATTTGCTCTGACCTTATGTTGAGAAGATTTACAAGTTACTGGCAGTCATCTTCTCCATACTTTTTCTGTGACCATAATTCAGTGGAATGGAAACATTCCAAGACAATTAGAAATGCAGTCCACATAGCAACCTGCCTTCAGAAATTCGGGGTAAAGAGGCAAACCCCAACAAGAAAACGGGGTTATTGAAAGTCCTGAATCTCCTCTTCATAAGCTTTACACTTTGTTCTTATACTAGACTGCATCTTAAATATAAACCTATCATCAGGTTTAGCAAATCAATACCATAAGAGTGTGAAATGGTCCCCAGAAATCTCCAGAATGCCATTTCACAGTAAAAGCAATTGAAAAAGAAGCTGCACTGGAATATCTTATGAGATAGCCATTTAGATCACAAAAGGATCATAAAAGTCAGAAGCAGTTTGTTTGAAGCAAGGTTCATAATATAACCATACAGAGCTTGCTGGGAAGAAAGAGGAAAATTGCAAACCAATTTGTGGTTACAGCTTTTTCTGTCAATTCTACAGGGATTTAAAACTTGTAAAAGGTGGAACTTCTGCCATCTTACATTGCTCAACGAGAAAGAGATAGCTATAATCATAGTAGCTAAACACACACCAATTATTGAAAGGCAATATAGTCTTCATTAACTTCAAAGCAATTAGCACTTCTTTAGTTCATTTACTACTGAGCAAGGTGGTGTCACACAGTGGCATTTGTCAGTAATAATCTGAGCATCTTTTGAGGCTTGCCTTCCTGTAGTCTCGTGTTTCTTCAGTGAAGCTTTCATACTTCATGCACAATAAGGACACCAATGAAAGCATTAAAAAAATGTTTCTGTGAGCAAATGCCACCTGAGCATGCCACCCTGTTTCAAACATGTTGTATCACAAAACTGCATATTTCTTGAAAGGCGATTGTGCTTCAGTGTAGGATAATAGAAGCAGAGCATTCCGGAGGAAGTTGTATGTCACAAAACAAGCAAACAAAAAAACCCCAAAACAAAAAACAAACAAACAAAAAAAAAAAACCCAAAACCAAACAAACCCACACAACTAATTCTGTCACTCCCATTCAATTCTACAAGTGTCTTGTACACACCCTTTGAATTAATGTGTAGTCTTTGTCCTTTGGTAAGAGCTAACAGATGACCTGGCCATCTAGAATGGTTCAGGTCAGACTTAAACAAATACCCCCACAGGTTGGAAACTTCATTATGTTGCAGTGGCAAGTCCTTTACTGTTTTTCTGAAAAGTCTTCATGAGTCATGATTGTTCAGAAGCTAATATGGAGCCAGTCTACCTTATTCTTTTCTTCTTTTTTTTTTTTTTAAACCTAGCCAATAAAAATAGTTTCTGTTTATTCTTCTGCTAACCTTTCTCTTTAAAGAGTGGCACTGCTTTAATAAAGATATCGGAAATGAAATTTTGGCTATGTTGCACTCAATCAGATTACTTTGTAGAAATGAAAAGTAATGGTGCCTCCTTTAATCCCATTAGAAGGATGGATATTGCAGGATTGTTTTCAGATGGCCACGCGCTGGCCATTAGAGGCCTGGTGCCTTTACCCTGTTGTGACACCCTGTGCTGTGTCGCTGGGAGGTCTCTCAGTGCTGAGCTGCGGGCACTGGAGGTGCGGGCACTGGAGGTGCGGGGATAACGCGCTGCCAAACTGGGACAAGCTTCCTGCTTCCCTCACTGCTGCCACCTGAGGGGAGCCCAGAGCCCAGGGCAGGGAGCACAGCCGGGGCTGGGCTGAGCAAGGGGGAGTGTGCCTCATGCCCAGGGCTGCTCCCCGCAGCGCTGCCTATGGAATGGGACACTGCCCCAGTCTCCTGCAGCTCTCCGAGATGCAGGAGATTACAAAGGATTATTCAGTTATGCAGGATGAGGTTCTGACTGCAGTATGATGTCTGTTCTAAAGAGGTTCCTAAACCTCCTAAAAACCACAGAGGTTGCGCTTTTTCACTTCCCTTCTGGATGGCCACCACAGCGAGGACACGCGGCTCACCAGCTCTGGGAGACCGTGTGGCTGCCTGGTTGTGGCAGCACGACAGGTTTTTGCTGCCTGCCCCTGTGTGGCATTGCCAGAGTCTCTTCTCTATGCAGATTGCCAGTCGCTGCCATGCTGGGACTCCACAGGCACCAGGCATGAGGCAGAACAGGCCTCCAGCAGCTCCGCAGTGGGACAAGCATTGCCCTGGGATCAGGATAACACAGAGCTGTGCTTTTGATTTCCTAAGCCGCTGCTGTTCTCTCCTCAGCAGTTCAAGTCCTGGGCTGTAGAACACTAAATGAGTGCTTGAAGTGATTAGGCATTATTTATCTACGTTTATGAACAATGCATTTCATTTATGTCATCATTTACTGCACATATTGGGAAAGTTATTGGGCTCTTTGGGCGACTTCTGTTCCAGGAAGTGAGTGTGGCATTTTTTTTGTCTTACGTAACCCTCCATTTATCTCCCAGAGCCTGCTTTCTGCATCACCACTTTTTTATTTCAGTTTTACACATATTTTTGTGTCTGAAGCAATGAGAAAAAAAATTACATTAAAACATCTGTTCTAATCCATTTATCAGAGAGGAACAATTACAAATAACACTTTACCAATTAATTAGTAACCTTATTCATCGTATACACTCAAATCATGCTAAGGCAGCTTCTTTTCCTTTACATGATTTGCACTATTTTTATCGTCTTACGTGACTGATGCTACTGAAATAAATTTCTCAACATGGCTCAGAAAGACAAAGGCAAATTATATCTTTCCCCAAGTGAATGTTAATGAGCAGGAGGCTGGTGTACATCATTGCTACCACTTCTAGCTGTGTCCCTTGTTGCAGGCTGGAAAAAAAGGAAATCTTAATTGTTAGATGCCACTAGAAGATCCTTTGCCCTGGTTTGTGGGGAGCCAGAAGACTGAGTCTCTGTTGGCCACGTCAGGGAGAAGGTCCGTGCAGGGCTGCACCTTGGCTAACCAGCATGTGAGAGAAGTTCACAGTGTTCAAGAGCAGCAGCAAATTGTCCCGACTGCTTGAAGTTGCCCACAGGCTGGACACAAAGGACCACAGCTGCTACTGAAAGTTGGTCTGTCATTACACATCTAATGCATTCACTTCTTTAGGTCAGCATCATTTTACACCAGTGAAGGGTTTGCCCCATGAATCAAAATCATTTCTGGTGTATCTCTATTAATTTCTTTGGAGTTGCCCCAGCAGAGAATTTTGCTCAAAAATATTCTAAAAATAGAGAAAGCTGACAAGATGATAAGAGGGGCTAACAGCTAAAGTCCTGAGGTACAAGACATAGAAGACAGACAGTTTGTGACTTTGGGGTAAGCGAGCTAATTCTCCAATGAAAGGGTTTGGGTTTTTTAATCCTACTTATTTAATGTAAATAAAAGTTTGCCTTGCATAGCTGAGCTTATAGCATTAGACTTTCTGAGGAGTCACAGGAGTCAAGCGGGTGTAATCCAAAACAATTCAAGTTTAGTGAAGGAGATATTTATTATATTTTAAAAAGTGCTTCTTTCTAACTCAATGTTAGGACTTCCAGTCAAAATAAACTTCTTAGTGCTAACACTGACTTCAAGAGATAGTACTGGCAATGAGGAATGGGCCTAAGGGCCTCTGTCAGTGACACGAATCTGTTGCTCATGTTTTGAGGTAAAGTTCAGCCACTTTACAGCCACCAGAAGGATTTGGAGATATCTTCTCATAAAGCTATGAATACTTCCAGTAAAGCTGAACTGAAAGAAAGAACAAGGGTATGATGCTTCCCTATGAAGTTGTGGAAGTTTGGTGGGTTTGCATTACTTTTTTGTATTTCAGAGCAGCAGCACTTTTCGGGTATGGTTTGGGATCAGCTCCAGCTCTCAGTCAAGTTAATGTGAGCTGGATCAGTTCCTCCACAACAAGCGGCTGTAGTTCAGTTCTGTGTGGAAACAAGCAAATGTGATGGAACACATCCCAGGCAGCTACGGCAGGACCTTCACACTTCTCATTTTGCAAAGCGCAACTCTTCACCGAGCACTTAAATAAAGTCTTTAAAATGTGAAGTGGGTATAACTGATACAGAAGTGTCTGGCTGGGTTGTGAATAGCCTGAAACCATTTTTGTCTGAGCAGCGAACAACACTGGGCAGTGCAGTGCAGGCTGATAGAGAAGGTGACAGGGATGTTTCAGGGATCAACATCTGTTACCCAAATGGTCAGCATGGCCAGAAAGGAGGGAACATCTCTCCAAGAGATAGTGTGGACATTTTTAGGGTGAGTTCCCCCTGTGCTGTGGGAATTAAATCTGTGGCAAAGTATCAGTATGGTAGGTACATGTGTGGGAGAATTGGACAGGAACGTGTAGGCATTTAACAAGATATAAATGGTATCCTGGATGTCCCTGGTTGCATTTTACTGCAGGAGCATTCTGTATTTACAAAGTAGGAGACACTGGAAAAGTCTAGTGGCCTAAGAACAAGACTTGAAATAGGAATCCTAATTTTCCATGCTTGCCTTTTTTCCCCAGTAATCTCTGTAGTACTGGTCAGACAATTCAGAACTTTTCAACCTGTGTGCCAAGATGTAGACATCTTAAAAATCCATAAAGAAACAATAAGTACTAAAAGATTTATTTGGGATTGGGTGAATTGTTGTGGGAAATGCAAAGTGATTTGGAATAAGGCATTTTGTTGAAGACTTCATATATGAATAAGTATGTTCTCATTTATGAGTAGTATATACATCCTGCATGACGTGCCAGTGTGCACAAGAAAAATACTTGAATAGTTACATCACTGCAAAACCTAGATGTAGAGAAGAGCCTAGAAACTCTTAGCAAATTCTTCTTGGTCTTTTTGTGAAAGTGTGTGAAAAAAAAAACATAACTGCTGGTCATGCATAAGAATGGGAAAAATTGTAGTGTAGTCTGAAACACAACTTTTTACAGAAAAGAAGCAGAAACATATGAATTCAGCTATATTAAGTGATTTTTCATAAATATCTCCAACAAAATCAAATATTTTGACAGACTTGAAAGCAAGACACTTTTATTAAATTGATCGAAGGGTTCCACTGGCTTTGGATTGCACTGCACAAGACATCCCTCACAGACAGGATGCAGCCAACTTAAGGCTCTCAGCAGGGACTGCACTCTGGGCTTTACTGATTACATAAAATATTTTAAGTCGTTTTAATGAAACAAAATATTTCATTGTGGATGAAATTAACTCAAAATATTTTACTTGAATTTTCCCAATAGAAATGCATTACTTTGGAGGGGAGTTTGACATTTTCCTGCACGCTGTAACACTGATTTTAATGAGAATTTGTTTTTGTCAGGTTATCCTGGGGGAGAATTTCTAAGAGCTCTGCCATGTTTTCCGTAGAAGAGCTAATTAGGATTGTACTTCCCAAGTCCTGCCGGAGGGACGATCTGTGGTACAACCGTCTGCATCACTAGTGGAGCTGCAGACGCTCCAGATAAGTTACAATAGATGGCAGTACCCCTGGCTGTGAGACAGGATCAGGCCAGGGGCCTCTGCGGGCTGGGCCTTGGGGCAGAGCTTTCAGGTGATTCCGCTTTGCCAGCAGTGCAGGGTGAGGAGCTCTGCAGATGCTCGGCTGCTGCTCAGCTCAGGCAGCTGGAGCTGATGTGACAGAATAAAGAGGATTTCTTTCTAGCCCATTGGGCCCGGGGTGATTACTGAACACTACAATCAGGGTCTTTTACTTTTTCTTTTTTTTTTTTTTAAAGTTTGATTGCCCTCGCATGAGGCTGGAAGGCAGAGAAAGGGCTGTGGCAGTACAGATTCCTGTGATCTCCCCTTGCCATGTAATCAGAAGAGCTCTGCAATTGAATATTTCGCAATAATCACTGCATTTTCAATGGGGATGATATAAAAGCAAATATCAAGGCCTCTGGCTGACAAAAGCTGAATACAGAGGGAAAATATGAAAATAGCAACTTACTTCAGCAATAAAGAGAGTATATTTTATACTGCAGTTTTTCTTTTTGTTAAATCATGACTTTCTAGTAAATGACATCCCAGAAGATATTTATCAAAGCAGGAAAGCACTAGAAAGGAGCACCCTGCATTCACTTTAATATTTCTCCTTTTCTTCTGACATTTTCTTGCCTAGAGATCTAATTCCATTAAATATGTACATTTTTGACTGGAAGACTTCTTCATGTATCTTTCAGATGAATCTTAAAAGTACATAAGGTCTGTAGGGCAGGTTTTTTTAAGTGCAAATGAGGCGCACAGTAGAATATTGTCTATGAGGCTTTTCAAATTATTTATATTCCTGCAGTGCTTTACCTTTCTCTTTCTGTAATAATGATAAGGAAGAAGTGAGACTCCAATGCACCTTCTGTGGAACTCTGTCAAACAACATTAGTCATATTTAATATCTGACATGCAGGAACTTACTTTGGCTGCTATCCATTTTTATTTGATTTATTAGACATTATCATGTCTATAACTTTCTCTGATCCCACAGCGTATTCAGGTTTTAAAGCCTGGTAGGCCCCCATTGGTCAGTGTGTGAGCCCCATTATGCTCTTGTGAGTGGATATAAATTAACATTCCCTCATTAGGCCTACTTTGCAGTACATGGGAATCTGCTGTAGGAATAATGACAGCTAAATGCTCTGCTGGCCCTCAGCCATGCCCACCTGTGCTGTTCTCCTCCAGCCTTTCCCTGAGGCTGTGTGGAGCTGGGTTGGACAGGGCTGGGGAGGACGCAGCCTCGGGGTGCCTCGGGCTCTGCAGGAGCTGGAAGGGGCTGACAGAGCGGCTGCTGTCCCCATGCCACCTTTGAAACAATGACCTTAAGTTGTGTTAGAGGCCACTGTGCCCTAAGAGTCGCTGCTTCAGATTTGGTGTGAAAGGTCCGCCCATTTAAAATTTCATTGCTTTCTCATAAGAATTTGAGTGAAGGGTGTTAATCCTGGTGTCCCAGCCAAATTGCCACTTAAGTAATTATAATCTGCCTGTTCTGCTGTTAGTGTCACCCTCCTCCCATTATCTCTCTGCATCTCAAGCCTTATTTTGGATCCCACATTTAAAGAACTTATCCTCTCCATCATGCAGTGGTCCTAGCTCTGCTCTACCAAGAACTAGACAGAATTATGCTGACATAAAGATGATGATGGTCAGACGTTGCTTTCTCTGGTTGCGTTGAGATGTTCAGTGAATTAAATTTCTGTAGAGTAGGGAGAGTCTTCAGCAGGAGTGATAGAGTGACCTGTTAAGTCTCTCTAGCAGGAATCTGAGGGCCAAGTTAAGTCTTACCATAGCTTTTACTGGGCCAAATGTTTATACCTTCCATAGTGTTACCTAACTATAATACCTACCAAAAAATCATGTGATCAAGGGCTATGCAAAATCTAAGGCCGTCTTCAGTCCACAAACTCTGGGCTACTCCTTCTTATCCAAACAAAAATGGCAAATTGGTCATGAGTCTCTACTTCTCCTGCCCTGGCTGTGGCTACTCATGTTCTTGTATCTCCTCAGCTCTCGTCTCAAGACCTCAAAGTTTTTTTGTCCTATTTCAGAATTTGTCTCATTGCCCCTTTCATCAGTTGCTTCTTTAAGCTCTCGTTTTCTTTTCCCTTGTGAACTCTTCCTTAAAGTCACACTTGCAGATAATATCTTTTTTCTGTTTAATGTCCTTCACCCACGGCATCGTGAGTCTTGCACAGCGCAGCACTGGAGAGTGTTGTCACAGGTTTGAGGTGTGGCATGGAGGCTGGGAAGGTACCTCATACCCACACCCAGCCAGTGCTCGCACTCCCCTTCTCTTAAAGCATAGATTCTGTTTCCCCTCGTAGTTGGCCAGCTTTACTGAGAAGAAAGAAATGGCAGTGGCAAGTCGTATCACCTATCCCACTTCAATATCTGTTCCTCAGATGATGAGCAGCTCCCCCACGTGTGACCAGCGGCACCTAAGCTCAGCAAGATGCAGAGGAAAGGTCTTTCTCCTGAGTCTCTTTCATTGCAGGACAGAAATGCAGGTGACTGTGGGGATGGCTGCACTAAGTGTGTGTTTATGCAAGTCAAACAAAATACAGCAAAAATCAGGGTTGTACCTAGTCCCAGAGATTTGAACTATTTTTCTCAGAGTTGATGCTCCACAGAGTTGATACATTTTCCAGGAATTTAGTTTATTGCTTGTTTACAGGTTGCAGCCCAAAACCAAAATAATTGACACCAGTGTATTAAAACGTGGCACACTCCCAGGGAAAAACAGTACCTGTATATAAACTCTGTAGCTTTGTGGTTGCTCTTGGAGCTTGTCTCCATGTTAGACTTGGAGCTTGAAGGTCGACATAATTTTAGTCTCCACATTCCCCAACAAAACTCCTTTTGTTCCTCATCCTTGCATATGTTGTTCTGCTGTTGAATTTAATTCTGTCTGTAATCTGCTGTGATAATACTGCGTTCACCTCATGTTCCCAAAGTGGATTTGGACTGATGAGTGCTCTCAGCTTCCTTCACCACCTTCTTCATTGTTCTCTTCTTCCTCTTCCTTTTTTTTTTCCTTTTTTCTTTTTCTACTTTTATTCAGCTTTCTTCTTTTCTTTCTTGCTTTTCTTTTCCTTCTCCTTTTCCTTTTCCTTTATCCATGTGTGGCTAATTGACCGCCCATCTGGAAGGAATTATCCGCTTCTGCTCAGGTTCCTTCTGGTTCCCTGGCTGGAGGAGGATTCTGCCATTCCTCACTAAGTCATACACTATGAATGGGATGCCACTTTGTCCCTCACTGCCAGCTCAACCCCCGTTAGAAGTCTGTAGGATTATCCTATGTAAGTATGATCCTGTCCAGTGCTGCCAGCCAGTCTGTGGTGTAGTAAAACCCTCAGCCCTGCAGCCCACTGAAGTCCCAAGCCTTCTTTCTTAAAGGTCTGTTTTTGCTGAAGTTCAGGAAAGTAGTTGCCTTTCTTCAATTTTTTGTTTGTGGTACAGGATTATTTCGTCTTCCCAGGTCTTAACTTGACTTTCAGGTGGCACTAAGATCTGCTGTTTTAATTGTACATGGCTTTTGACAGGTTAATTCAGAGAATAAGTCATCTAACTTTGTTGCTGCGAGTTTTGAGAAATGATATTGCAGGTGTTGAGTTATAGCTGAATCTTTGACACGCTCAAGGGGTTCTTGTGCCTGCTGATTTCTGCAAAGTATAGTCTGATAGCATCTCCCAACAGCTCGATATATTCCCAGGAGTACTGGAACTGAGGCAGTTTTAGTTGCACTGCAGTCAGTGTAAGGGGGAGGGGTTAAAAAAAAGTACCTTTAGCACCGAGACTGGAGGAACTTCCCCTCCATGTTTTCTTCCTTTGGGCTGCCTGGCGGCTGCTCTCCACGTACTCCATCCCCAGATGTTTTGATAACATCTCTGCTGATAAGTACTAGCAATATATCAACCAATAAAAGTGCGAAGTAAATAATCACTGTCACCAGAAATATATAGTTGAGACAGCCCGTTTTGGAATACGCAGAGGTGAGTTTGTCATCCTCGAAGAGCCCAGACCCACGTACACGCCACCATATGGCTGCAGGCACCTGTGGGATCCAGTGAGAAGACTGTCAGCAGTTTTTCATTTGCAAGGTGCATGCATCTCTTCATGTATTCCCTGTAAAACATCTGAAGACAATGGGAGAGGCATTAGCAAGATAAATACATGGCCAAGCCCCAAAGAGAGAATACAGATTGGTGTGAGGAGAAAAGAATTAATTATATTTTATGCTTAACACAGCCTACCACAGGAAACTGGTTGAGAGGGGGAGTGATGCTAAGCGTGAGAAGCAGTTCTTTTTTTCACAAGGTTTTCCCTGCCTGAATCTCATCAAGCCAAACAGAGCTTCTCTAAGGCTTCTTGTCCCCACTACATAATGGTTTCATCCTTTGTTTTCTTTTGTTCCTACTTCCGCCATTGATAGCAGCCTGAGGGAAGAGGGGTGGGGTATTGTGTTGCTTCTGCAAAAATCACGGTAGGAAGAATAGCCAGAACATAAATGATACCGTTTTGGCTTCCAAAGGGTAAGCAGGTGTCTTAGGAGTCCCAGAAGAGCGATGTGCAAGCTTGTACAAACAACCTCCGAATCACGCCTGTTTGTTATTCACACAAACAGAGTTGAAACTGTCTGAATTCCTCAGTTCCCAGAATTCAGATGGTGCACAATGGCCCATAATGAACAGCACCTGTGCGTACCTCAATTACTACACAGAGCTGAACAACAGCAAGAAGGGCTTTCAAGAATATTTTTTCAATAATAGATTTAGTTATGTCTTTCATAATTGGATTCAAAAGCTCAAAATTTCATTTTGCAACTTGTTCATGAAATTTGTATGAAAAAGTCTGGCATTTATTCAAAAGAAATACTCTATGAACAAGAAACTGCAAAACAGCCAACTGCTGGTAACTAAGCAGCCAAATTATAGTCCATGCACTTGGCATATACACCATCTTTTTTATTATTTCAGTAATTGAATTTCTGTTAAAGCGTGGAGCATAATTTAACATCAGGAATTTATTTATAATACAATAGTGTTACAGTAATAAATGCATTATTATTGTCACTTTTAATGGAGTCTTATGTATTCCCTCAGAGACTATGTGGCAGACTCTGAGACAACCACTGCATCAGTGTTGTTTGTAGACAATTGAATTAATTGGAGACAGGGTCATTAACTCGACCTGAATACCTCTGATTGCTTCTGTAAATAAGGTTAGAGAGCAAATGGCTAATCTTTGTTGTCATTATAGATTCTTTTTACATTTTCACACTGCCTTGTATATTAAGATCATTTTGCTAAGCAGCTTTCCAGGCTGTCGTCATGTTTACGGTATTGTCTTGCATGGCATACAACCGTAATTGTATCAGACTTACATTTCATTTCCCATATCTATATAAAACATGATACTAGAGAGAGACCTATTCTGAATTGCAGCACATAAAAACCATTGGACCAACAAATTAATAAACCAAAATGAATAAGCTGTGGCATTAAAAAATAATCAAATCACAAAACAAAAGTTGATTTTGTTTGCTTTTGTTTGAAAATTCCAACTTGCAAGACTTGCCAGGGATAATACAATGAGTCCATTACTCAGTTGGGAACATGACCTGCAAGGCCAGCTCTGTGTATACCAGCCTGTGAGTTAAGTGTTATCTGGACTTTTGGCATGGATTTTCTTGGAAAATGAGCAACGGACTGTCATTAAAGCACAGATAGAACACAGAGATTTCTCAAGGAGAGATCCAAAAAAGGGTTGTGAGCATACTGTTCCATTTCTCAACAAACTTAATAAAGAATGTAGCCTCAGAGGCCTAGGAAGGCATGTGTCAGGAACAAGAGACACCCTAAACTTGAGAGTGTCAGGTTCACATTGAACTCAGGGATACCAGCTTGTCATCACTCCCATATTCTACCCTATACTTAAAAAAACACTTTGCTTTCTCAGAAACAGCCTTGTAAGTGGAAGAAAACAGCTGGCAGTGCCTTATGATTTGCCTGCTATTTGCATGTATTTCTTTCATTCTAAACTTATATTCAAGATGGGCTTGAACCCAAACCCCAGATATGCAGTGTGAGTTATCTACACTCAGGAGCCAAGTGTGGGATCCTGAGTCCGTCTGTAACCTAGATGTTAAGCGATGTTGTAGGAATTCAGATTCAAAAATAACAGCCTCTCCACTTCAAAACTCACAAGTAGAGCTTTCAGCTTCAAAACTTAGCCCATGTCAAACTCCCATTGACAGTGTGTTGGTGCAGGAATCCAGCCTGACTGTGGTGGGAGGAACACGCTGCCACACGGTGCTTTCTCTCAGTAGTCTCTGCACATATCACTTATAAAAACGTTTAGGGATGTTGCTTCCCTTAAAAAGCAAAGGAGGAAACAGAGTAGTGAACAGATGCTAAACTGCTCCCGTATTTTGAAGGCATCATCTGAATTTACTGACTGGCCTTGTAGGTTTTGCTCTGCAAAAAAAAGAGGGATCAGCCAAGCAGTGTTATTACTGGGCAAGATCCAGCTTAGTACTGATCTGAAATTCGGAGTGAGCTTTTTAGCCTTGGGCCAGAGTGTCTGTGTCTCTCCCGGCATTTTTTCAGGGATGCAAGCACTGATGGTGTTCACCTCAGACCTTGCTGTTGAAGCAATTGGTTGTGCTCAACCCTGGACCATTTGTGTTACCATCCGCTGTAGGAGCTGACTTTGGAGCACTGTCCTTCATTAATGTAGCTTTATTGTCTGTAATATCCCAAATACTGCAGGTAAAATTCGAGAGGGTGGGGTATTTTTTAAGTGTACAATAAGTCACTCGTTCTCCACTTCCCTGCTGGTAAAGTTATATCTCGCTACTGATTTTTGTCATTAATGAGCAAAAGAGTTTCATGTAATCAGTAAACCCCCAGGCCACACTAGAACACTGAGAGATTGAGGCTGTGTAGGCAGATGTGTGAAGAACACATTTGCACCTTACTAAAGGAATGATTATCTAGTGGAAAACAATAAAAAGTGCAAGAGAGATCGAACTTTGCTTATTTACCTCTGTATCCATGAGGGGTTTGGGTGTTCCCGACCTTTGTGTGTTGGCAGACCTTCAGCAAATCGTTGCTGATACAATAACCCTTCCTGAATCTGGAGAAAATGGATGGTGGTAATGTTGAAAAGTCCATTTCTGGTCACTCAGAAACATAAATGTCCAGAAAGAAAGCATCTTAGGTGGAAGATTTTTAAGAAAAAATAATATAACTAATCCTAAAGATCTAAATAATTTTGTCCATATGGTAAAGTCATGTTTTTCAGCACTCCCTTGACAAAACCCACTTTATGCTCAGGATTATGGTCACTCTTTTCCTGAAATCCTCTTGGCGATTACAGTGTTAGCACACTCCCAGGCAGATGTTACGTGCCTCTGCCGGGCATCCCAGTTTCTCAGCCTGGGTTAAGAAAGCAGGCAGTGTGACCCTTCAGGAAGGCATCCAGTGTTAATTCTGGCAGTCCCAGTTATGCTTTCCTGTCTAAATGAAAGCTGGCTCCAAACTTGTGCTCATCCAGCACACAGGCAGTGCAGTCCCTGTGTTTGCTCCGTTGTGACTTGGCTCCCACAGAGTCAAGTGGTGCTGAGCACCACCAGCTCCCTCTGGCAGACATGGAGCTCTGTTTGCCCACAAGATCCCAGCAAGTATGTAAAGAAGCTATTAGGATCTTCCTTTTATTTTGGGGTTGATGTAAAAGGTAGAAAGGAAAGATTTTCAGCCAGATAAGGTAACAGAATTAAAGATTCTCTGTTTCCTTCTGCTGTCATTCAAAATAACAAGCATAGAAAAATCTGTTTAAAATAGATGAGCCTTTTGACTTAAAGGGTTTTCATGTCAAAGATTTAAGATGTCAGGTTTAAACATGACAGTGATAGTATTAGGCAAAGTATGAGAGCAGATACTTGTAGCAACTGTCATTTTTTTTTCTGACTGTTTATTAATGGTCTTTTGTGATTTATAGTGAATGTTGTGAAGGATCTTCAGGTCCGTTTATCACTCAGAGAAGCACCTTTTTTTCCTTAATACCTACGTATGTCATAATTAAAGGTGGATGCTGCTTAAAGATTTAGCTCTGTTCTTAACAGAAGATCCTTCAAGATGATATTTAATCCTAAGTAGATTTGATAGCTTTTTTAAAGTCTATAAAGTATTGTGTAACTGGCTAAAATCAGCAGCATTAAAAGGAGATCATATTAAACAGAAATATCCAAAAGGTTAAGATTTTCACTCCAAATGGAGACTTTTACCCCATTTTACAATGAATTGTAAGAAAGACACCTATGTCTCATCATTCAGCTTTATTAATATTTTACTAGACAGCTTTCTTCTTGTTCAAAAAACAAGTCATGTGTGCTGAAGTACATCTTTATATCCATGAAAGGCTCTGGTGGTGTGCCATAAATTCATCATGTGCCTTTAGGAATACTTCTTTAAAAACTATTTCAGAGTAATTGCCCATTATTAATAATGATGATTCCTTTTTACTGTTATGGCAGTAGCAGTGAAACGAAGTGTCTGCTTGTAGTTTTCATGAGTGCCCGTGTACGTCTGTGGTCCCTGTTATTACAAATTCAATCTGATGAACGTAAATATGCTTGGAGTCTCACAATACTGTATGTATTAATAACAGGGCAAAGTGCCAGGAATTCAATTATTTTGCCCGTTGAATCCCAGGGAGACACAGAAATTGAACCAGTATTCTGAAGTGTGGGATTGGTTCTATAACCACGGGGCTGTCTCTCTTTACAAAGGTGCAGCAGTCGTCTCCACAGAAGTGGATTATTTGTGCCTTAGTCATTCGAGCACAGGCCTATGAGCTACCCATGCCTGTAGCACCAATCCTGCTGTTCCATGCTTTCTACAGTGCATGATGCTTGGACATCGCTACACTTTGTGAGCAGCTGAAGCTCATTTAGTGGACTGTTACCCATTTTTTTCTGATTGTACTCAGTTTTTATCTCTGCCCCTTTCTGCATTGCTTGTTTTACTCATCGTGCTCCTGACAATAACCACAGTTGGAGCAATCTTGGGTCTTTTCTAAGTAAGAACAGCATTAACGTCCCGCAACAGGTTTTTTTTCCCGCCTCTGGCCTGTGTTCCCAATTCCTCCCCTTTGCTCTGGTCTGAAACTGGTTGTACTGCTGGTCTGCTCCCAAGGGATTCCCCTGGAGAGGAAATCCTCCAAGGGTTTCATGAGTTCGTGTTGGGACGCTTGTTCGGTGCACAGGTGTAAATGACTGCATGTGTGCTGTAAAGATCTGGAAAATCAGGATATGTCTTTTGGCACCTTTTCAAGCTCAGAGAGGTTGTTTTACTTGGGGAAAGAAAAAAACCTCCTACTTTCTAATGTTTTCTTACTGCTTGGTTGCTCAGCATAGTAAAATTAGCTTTCCTCAGATAACAGATGAGACTGGAAATGTTGAGGAGTTGGAGGTGTCGTATGGATCCACCTGCACCAGTGTGGTTTGGTCCCATAGCCCCAGTTCTCTTCCCACTGGGTTCTGCAAGCTGGATTCTGTTTTCAGTTAGAACTGGAGCAGAACTGAGTTAGAATGAGAAGCGTAGTTCTTTTAGAATGCTACGTGCCCAAGTTTCTGCCATACGTGAATGAGAAAAAACACAACACTTTGCTTTTAGAGGTTCACTTTGGATGGGTTTTTTTCGTGGCCACACTTGGATTTCTACTACAGTAAATAAAATCAAAGTGTAAATAACTGACTCATTAAAAACGATTTTATGTTAACTTGAAATTGCGAGCAGTAGAGGGGCAAATATGTGCTTCTACACTTCCACAGAAGGTTCACAAAGTGTACTGAAAGATGCAGTATTCCAGGATTTCCTTTGCGGAAAATAAAGAAGTTTCTATGTATCAATCTTCATATCTAGTTTGATTCAGTGGAGCAATATTGATATAATAAAGTGGTTCCATTTACATCAAATGAGACCCTTTGGAGTCTCACAGTAAGAGAGAGTATCCTTGTTCTTCCAGATGCCAGGCAAACAGTAGCACATCAGGGCACAGTACAAATAATGCTCTCTGACACTTGAATCTATTCACTAAAATATTGTACATCAAAAAGCCTACACGCATTGCATTCCCTGAATAATATCATGCTCACAAAATTGTTTCTAAACTCTGAGCGGAGTGATGCATGCAGGAATCATGGATACAATATTGCTTTTAATATGCAAAATCCCCTTCTCTTCCACCTCAAGTGTGTATAACAGCGCTGTGATATTGGAAAGAGAGTGATTACCATACCAATAGTTCAGAAAGTTTTTTATGTGCACCATTAGAGATGTGGCATTAAAATTCCTCCTCTTCTGTTTGTTTTTTATAATGTCATAGTTTGATATGTTACACCTGTTTTTTATCGCAGGTGTGATGGAGTCAGAACTTACTGAAGCCCAGGAATAAAACCTGAAAAAGAGTCAGAATAGGACAGTAGAAACAGTGCCATGGTTAAAGTCACATTGCAGATGTATATACACAGTTCCACCTAGGATTTGTGGCTAATGTAATTCTTTATTGGAAGGCTTTGACCTTGTTACGGATTCTTGGCAGCTTTTCCCCACTCTATTCATTACTAATGCAAGCTGTCAATCACTTTAGTTCTGCTTTGACATAGATTGTGGCTCATAGGAGTTAGCTCTGTCATTCTTTTTATTTCTTTCATCTTTACTATCCTTTTTTATGGTCTTTAAAGCTGAAAGTATAAAAGGGTTATATGTATATGAAAAAAATCTGTTTCAGTAACTCTATCAACCTTGTTATAAACAGTCTTTGATTAAAACAGTTACTTTTGAGCACAGTAAAATGAGACCGTGGCTTTTTACATACAACATCTTGTAAATTACCCTCCCCCTCAAAATAAATCAGAACTCCTACTTGCATTACAGTGCTCAGGATTGATACAAGCAGATCAGCTGCCACATCCTGAATAACACATTAGAGAGGTTTTCCCTTTCCACGTGTTTTGACATGAGGGAGCCATCATAAGTGATGTCTTACTACACGTGCTAATGTTAGCTGAAGCAACAATTTCCACACCTTATTTCATTTCATTGACCTGGGTGCTGATTAATATTTTAAAAGCCTTGATACAGGTTTTCAGTTCCTGTGTCAACCTAGTCTTTGAAAGTTTAGATTTGAATCCTACCAGCCTGATGTTAAATAATTTAATACTAACCAGTGGAAAGGCAGTGAACAAATCATCCAGAGCAATCCTTTTCTTTAAAAAGCAATCTAATGGCAGTCGTATATAAGTTTGAAGATAAAGATATGAACAATTCATTATAAAAAAAAATGGCCGCTTGCTTTCAAATTAGAAGAGAATATTACTTCCTGATAATGGTGTAAGAATAGAAGAGAAATAAAACTTCGTTATTGAACAGTTATGGTATTAAATTCTGACACTAAATATTAATCTGCTAGGTGCTGCTCTATTATTATCTGCTAGAATAATGAAACAGCCTTTTTAATGCAGAATTCAGTGAGTCCAGTGACTCCACGTAATGCCCATCAGGTTTGCAGATTTTCTGTAGAAATAGATCCAAAGGAGAGATAGAGCTGGCTTCTGAATAGCTTGAGAGGGTTTGTTCTGTCTCTTCAAATAAAATGCAGGGAGTGGGACAGCAACAGTATGCAAACAAGAGCAAGTGTTGCTGTCTGCGCCGGTAGATGCTGCAGTGTGGTGGGGTGCACAAAAGTCTTGCTCAGAGCTGGGCACCCAATTTTCGGTGCCCCTTGTAATCAGATGCTTTGTTCTCAGGAATTTGCATTTTAAATAGGCAAGCCAGATTAAGGATAGGCCACATAGCCTGCCTTTTACTCAGCAGGAACTGATGCACAAGCATATTTTCTTCTCAGACAAAAAGTAAAATTCATCTCAGTCCCAATCTGGTGCCTCAACAGGAAGATCAGCCACTCTGTCAAGTGTGTAGTCCGTTTTCCAGCATAGACCTTGTCCTTTCCAGATTTCATTCGTTGAATTTTCCCTAAATATAGGCTTGTGCAGTAAAGCAACCTTTGTAGAGTGCTGCTTCTAATGGAAATACATTGCCAGCATGGATGGACTGTTGGCTCACTGGTCAGTTCCCACCTACAATTTCCCACTGCCCAGCAACGCTCTACTTTCTCTAAGTTTACATTTTGATTTCTGAGTAGGCAGTGGAACAAGTGGCCAATTCATCATTACCCTAAAAAGGAAGGGCTGGAATGAATAAACCTATTGTTGGAGAGCACCATCTATTTGCCAAATTCTCCTCACAGCAATTAACATGACTACATCTAATTGGGAAAAGGTTCAGGGAGATAGCTAAGGACTTGCTAGGAAGTTTTGTTCCTTGATGAGCTTTATTGCTGTAGTCTGAATTATACCTCTTTTTTTTTTACATCTGTATTTACAAGGTTAGAAGTTTATTATTTTTCTTATTAGAGGTTAATGAGTTTGAGTATCTCACATTATCTTTGTTGTAGCTAGCGGGTTTAATTTTGAAGATCATTTATAACAACAGTAGAGTAAATTATATTGCTGAAAACAACATAATGGTCCAGATGACAAGAACAAAAAAAGCATAAGCCACATATCAAGCCTTTGGTTCTCTGTGCATCATAATGATCCAGACACATAATAATGCTATGTCTGCTTTAATTGGCTTTGGAAAAATAACCCACGAATTAAAAAGCAGACAAGCTTCAGGGTGACATTTGAATTTGGGCAGATCACCCGTACCAGTGAACTGCAGTGAAGGAGGATGGTTGTTGTGTGATGAGATCAGTGCAGCTCCTCAGCAGGAGCCCTCAGCAGCCACACACCTCCAAGTCTCAGCTGCTCTGTAGTGAAGTTTGAGCTCCGCAAGAGCTGAAAACTACTCTGGGTATTGGTGGTACTGGTGTTTGTCCCCTCCTTCAAGGCATTTCTCACCTCATGCTTTGTGGCCATGCTGTGCACAATCATCAGGGACAAGGGAGACGCTTGCGCTGCAAAAGCACAAGAAGGGAGCTGGGTGAAGGTGCTGCAGAAGAGCTTCCTTCCAGATTGCTTCCGGATGTGCAGGTCTCCTCTGTCAGAAAGGATCCCACCTTACCAGTCTGCAGGCAGCTGGAGACATCATCATGGTGACCTTTGAAGGGACAGAGGCCTGGTTCCCCTTCCCCCTGCGGTGTGGGTGTCACTCCAGGGCTCTCATCTCCACAGCACAGGAGGAGCTGCTCGGGGCAGCGGGGAGCAGCCACTGATCCATCTGGCCTGAGTCATGGGGTGTCCCTGCCCAGTCTTCGAGCATCTCTGCTCCCAGCCTGGCCGGGGCTCTGGGTCAGGGCAGAGCACATCTCACTGCCCTGCAGGACTCAGCTCAAGTGCTGAGCACAGGGCTTGGAAAATGAGGAGAACAAACTTAAAAGGAGGGCAAAACTGATGTTTTTATTGACCACAGAGAGGCCTTGCACTTAGAGAATGTGACAGGCCCACACTGAGTATGAGGATGACTGTAATACCTCGGCTGTTTGCTTTGTGTGTTTGCCTTGCAAGCTCTTTGGCCCAAGGACTGTGCCTCATCATGTATTTACACAGATCCAGCACAGCAGGTCACTGGTCTCAGTAGGGGCCTCCAATCTCAAGTGATAATAATGAACTGGCTTTCTTCTAAGTGTTATTTACCCAAACAATTCTGTGTTCCATTGTGCAGCATTGTTTTTATTAATTTTTTTTTTCAGTTCACATGAAATAAAAACATTGTCCACCCAAGCACTGAGGAACAATATGAGTGCTCATCTCCTGCTGGGAAATAAAAATTCAATAGTTTAAAATACCAGTCCTTCCTGCCCCCTTTAGTCACTTTGAGGACTTGAGTCTGATGATAAAATGCTTTAAATCCGTTTTAAACCTTGTCTGCACTGGCATTCCTTGTCTGGATCTTAGCAACATAACAAAGCTTGCTTTGAAAGTCTCTTCAAGAGGCAACCCCCAGTTCATGTAGTTGATACCTATGTGATGAAGCCCAGTTTATTTGTATAACAGCTGCTTGAATTGCAGAATCTAGCCCAACGTCTTTCAAAACGATTGAACTTTAAATCTGCAGAGATCTCTGGAAAGAGTGCAAATCAAGTATTTTTGAACTAAGAGATGCATTTTATTCAAGGAAAAAAATCACAAAAGGCAGTCCAGAATATCTACTAAACTCATTTTATTGGAAGCAAAGATTTTTTTTGCATGCACTTGTTTGTGAAATGTATGAGTACCTTTTTCTTCGCTGCTGAACTGCATTGTAAGAAATGGATTGTGCTTGTAGCCATGTAGAAGGATCTCTCTATCTTCAGTATGGTGAGATGCTATGAAAGGCGTTTTGGATCTTATCTGATTGTTTTGCAAAGCATACACAGTTGCACTCAACCCAAACTACATGATGAAAATGAATGCTTCTACTTTAGTAATGAGGATCAGCAGTGATGCTTTCAGCATGAAACTGCCTGGTGTAGCCAAGGCATAATTTTATTATCCCAGATGAAAGAAAAATATGACCTCATTGTATTTTGTATGAAAAACATTATTTTGAGCCTGTCTGGTTCCTGTGTGCTTGCTGAGCTGTGTTACTCAGTAATGTTTGGCACATGGCAGCTTTTTCTGAGGCTGGTGTGCAGAAAGAAAGAAAGTAAGGCCAGGCTGGAGCAGCTATCTATTTCCGTGGTTTTATTCTGCCTTTTGAGTTCTTTGCAGTCTGCTCCAGAACAACTCCTGTTGTTTTGTGAGCACATGCCAGCTACACTGTTAGTCCCAGAGTGCTAGGAGAGGTAGGTTGTGTTTACAGGCTGGAAAGGTCTGGCTGGGGCGCTGCCTTTTACTTCTTTGATCTAATATAAGAGGTGTTATTCTTTACATCAGTTGTCTTAATGAGAGCAGACGTGCCAGCCCTGAGAGCAGAGCATGTCCTTAGGCAGATGTGCACAGATGTGTGTGCAGCCCCACACACACCCCTCTGTGTGGAGGTTGCCTGGGCACAAACCACTCCAGAGAAGCTCTCGGATTTAGGGAAAAAGTTGTTTCAAAATTAAAACTTCAGTCTTCTGATAATTCCATAAATAACGCTTTTTTCCAAGGCTGATGCTTCATTCTGGCATTATAGAATGGAATTACCACGTTTGCCTCCTCAGTTTGGGAATCCTTGCGATGTTTTATATTTTGCTCTTGGAAATATTTGTAATGAAATAGGAAAACTCAGTTTTCATCTACTATTAGTGTTTTCCAAGTAGAAAATTTAAGACCAAAATTACAAGATATTGATGTGAAAGGCAAACACCCCTAAAAACACATTTCCTTTCTCTCCACTTTTCTGCTGCCTTGTTTACTGTAATAAAAATTGCATTAAAAATGTGTTTTCTTACGTTTTCTCAAGGTTCATTGAAAAGGAGGGATAAAGGAAGAAATATAAGTGCACAAATGGTTTTCAAAAACAGTTGCATTAAATACAAAATGTAAGATCCATTTTAATTCACAATCCGTAATATCCATATCCAGTAAGATCCATAATAATGGTTAATTTACCGTAATACTTTTGGAAATGCCTATATGTTTTCATCATCTGTTCTTTGAATTGCCTTTTACTTCCAGTTGATATTTTCTGAGTAGCTCTACTTGAGTTAGTTGAGTAAGGAGCCTCTAGAAGAATTAAAAAAATTAAAAAGTGTATGGACTTAATGAGCAACAAAGTTAGTGATCTGTAGCAATTACCCAAGTGAGTAATTTTGTTTCATTAATGCACCCTAAAGCACCAAGCTGTTTTGTCAATGGGCACTGCAGGGCCATTGCAAGGCTCAAAAAGACAGTTTTGTTACCAACCGCGGTGCAAGCGATAGGTTTTCCCAACAAGGAGGGAGAGAAAGTAGCTTAGTGTAAGAAGAAAATTAAAGTCCATCTATTATTGTCACGGAAGCCAATGGCAATGCTTGTAAAGATTCTGGCAGAGCAGGGTCACACATCAGTTTGTTCTGGCTTTTCTTTTCTTTTTT
>VYZQ01008703.1:2005-18642 GCA_013400655.1 Mystacornis crossleyi
TATTACTATGTTTTGCGGTGATGGCAGTATATGATCCACAACAAGTTTTTGACAAGAAGTTAATCCAGGCACTGACCTGAAATAACCAGGTCTTCTTCATATCTCTCTTCAGCATGGGAGCATTCAGAAAAAAAATTAAGAATAAAGACACCCTGCTCCACTTACACAAATCATGGACATAAACTACGGCACAGGGTAAAAAACCACATGGGAGTATGTTAGATGCAAAATGGCTCCTGGCAGCTCCTGGGGTGTTCGCACAGCACTGCTCACACTAAGCAACCAGAAGCCTACTGGTTGCTACTGATACACTGCTTTAATCCAGCAACCATCATTCGGATACATCATTTCTGATNATATATTATATATACATCAAAATTAAGCCGTATTGATTACCAGTTGAAGAAACTAATTTTTTTAAGTGCTTGTCAAAGGTACATTTCAGCTATGCCTTGCTGATCTTCAGAGGTGCCTTGCGGAAGGGTAGAGGGGAGGAGTGAGCAGTATGCCTGAGACTGAAAGTGTTTTTCAGCTGATTACAGTGAATTCTTTCAGCATTTGCCTGTTCGCTACTGACATTTTTCCATTATGTGTTTTTTAACTCATCAAAACATGCACATAGGATGGATGTCTTTTAAGAAACAAACTTAAATTGGAATAGGACACATGTTTCATTTTGAGTATCTAAACTCCGAAACAAAGAGGGAAGACAGCATTGAAGACCACCAACAAAAGACAACAAGAAGCAAGGTCTGGGAAAGAAAAAATAGAGAGGAAAAAGAAATCACTTGTCTCCTTCATGAAGCTGCCTCAGGCACACCTTTGGTTTTGCACTCCATGGTATGTGTGTGTATGTGCCTATATATGTCTGTATCTAAAATATAAACACATAATGTATGTGTGTATACACACACGGGTGCTCTGGCATCCGACTTGCTTTTCCAAAAACTCCAGTCATCAGTATCACCACTGAGGTCAACAGCAACTATTACCTGGCTCCATGAAAACCTAACCTGGATGACTGGATTTAGACACAACAGCTCGAGCTGGTGGCTAAACAGGAAAAAAATGTGCACTGGATAACCCAAACTGGCTGACAAAAATATTTCAGGTATTAATTTTGAGCTACTACACACAACAATGAACACAAGCAAGGTGTTAATTATGAGTTTTATTAAATAATGCATTTAAAATAAACTACTATCAAAATAATCTTCCATCTAGATGCATTGTGTGGTCCAAGACCAATCTCAGTGGATGTTAAGCACATTGTTCATTTGTTTCTTTGCGAAGAGGGAGCAGCTTCTCTCATTGCTGCCCTGAAGATTTCCTTTTCAGTCCTATTACTAGGTGAACTGCTGTCAGCAACATACATCGGGCTATAGACCCCTTCCTGCACTGTCCAAGCACTGGAATTCCTGCAGGGGATGTATATCAAACCCTGCCATGATCTTGGACACAGATTTTAACCATATGCAAAACCAAAGCTGTAAAGCCACGTAACACATAGATTTAAGGCTATAAAAATAATGTATACAAATCCTGAAGCTGAGAGGCAATTGCGTGATAAAGAACAAGCTTTTGGGTTTAGAATTACATTTCTTTCATTCCTTCTTTTTCAAATGCAATTTCAATAAATAAAGAAAGAAAAACCCAGGCACTGAAAACACAAACTTGTGAACCTGAACCACCCTTCTTTCCAATGATTGATTTGCAGTGAGGAGCCATGCCTATAGACGATCCACAAGTCCAGTCCAGGAGCTCAAATGAATAAAGCTACTGGCTACATGGCATCATAAAACTTTGATTACAGCAAAATTAAGCCCCAGAGATAGATGATGAAAGGTGTGCTATTTTATCTATGTTTTTAACAAAAAGGCAAAGCATCTTTTGTGAGGGCGAGAGAGCATCTCTTTCAGCCCTTGAAGCCCAAAGCCTTGAAACAACAGCCTCTCTACAAAGCACAACTGAGTTTGTGGTCACACACACCCCCAGGGGAGCCCAAGGAAAAGTCTTGAGCTACCACCGGCTCAGGTCAGCTCCGGCACCAGCAGAGCTGAAGCCACATTATACCCAAGCCCAGCGGAGAAGCAACAATTGACAGATGAAGTACAGTAGCACAATTACACAAAGCAGCTTACGGGTCTAATTTATTACCCTGCATAGCAGCATACCATCCTGCACCAAAAACATCAAGTTGCTTAAAAACACCTCAGTGTTTGCTGCATAATCTCAGGTACTTCCTTAGGTACTCTGGAGCCACCACAAATTTCATTCTTTTCAGAGGATATGCACAGACCAACTCTGGTACCAACCAAAAACCCCTTTTCAAATTCAGAGAAATAACTAAATGAGCAGCCACAGAAAGTCTCACCGCTGAGATAATCCAAAAACATGTGCAGCTCCTGAATCACCTGCCTAAACTAATCTTTGCCTTGAACAGTGTTGCAAAGAGAAACAGAAGACAGTAAATAGTATCCTCAGTTGAAGACTGCACTTATCTAGGGAGTAATTTAATTCAAAATGTGCAAAGTAAAAGTTAACTTTGTTTCCTTCCACAGCATTAAACAGCACAATTTTATCATACACCAAAAAGAAGCCAATACTACTGATGCCTGAGATATTTATAACTTATGCCACAGCCATTTAAAGATTTCACTCCATTTTCCTATTAGAAATGCTCTGATGGCACAGGCGTCCTGACACATAAATTATGACAAACAGCTTCTCATCCATTCCCACAAAATTCACCTTTCTTTTCTCTATCCCATCCATCACTAGCAACTAGCCCTTGTTTTCAAAATGTCTCACCACTTCCTTTCCTCACCAATCATCACTGGCTCATAACCAAGCAAGACTCCATCCTTATCAGCCCAGAATACCCACTCCTACTGCCCATTTATTAATTTTTATGGCAATCACATACCTCCTCGTTCCATGCTCACCCGCCTTCCACGCCTAAAAGAAATTCCATGAAAACATTCATGGTTCTACTTCAGTGGTCTCTCTTACGTCTGACAGGGAAGTAATGCTGGCATCCAGAGCAACACCACACTCATCACCCCATGTGGGAATAAAGGCTTTGAAAACAATAAAAAAAAAAAAAAACCTACAGAAAAGTGACAGAAAAATTTATACTGGAACCTTTAAGATGTATCAAAATGCAGTTTATTTCACAGTTACAACATTGTTCTTAAATAGAAGGACTGTAGCTTCAGTTTACAAGTATAAAGAAATGAAATAATTTTTCTATTTTTTGCAATAGCAGATACATCTGGACCTGGTAGAAGCTTTTTCTCTTTTTTCTTCTTTATACAGAATCAAACACAATTTGTTCTCACTAACTACAATATTCATGGATTTAAATACAGAATCCACATTTGTAGTAGTCTCATAACCTTTCAGGGGAAGCACTATCCCTGTCCTCAAAGGCCAGAACTAATTTTGTGTTAAAATATTCTAAGCCCCCCTAGCTTATCCATTTCCCGCTACCAAACCCAAACACATCTATGCATTTCAATCAAGGAAAGGTCAAGGTATCAAGCACAATATCACCCTACCTCAGGCTTCACAAATAGTTTGTGATAAATTTCATGTTATGACAATGCAAGTTAAAAAAAAAAAAAATAGAATCCATTAGTGAGTTGGAAAGCTTCTTGCTACATAAAATAAATCCAATCAGGAAACAGAAAACTATTCCAGACACCATATGCCTCTGTCCTGACATAACTGAGAGCACTTTACAGAAAAAGCAGGTCACATGTTGGAAGCTTTTTTTTTGTTTTGGTCTTCATTTTAAGTTTTCATGCAATTATTTCTTAATCATAACTGTAATATAAGGTGTGGGGGGATTGTGGTTTGTGTAAACCCACATCCAGATTTCAAGTGGAAGCTCTCTCTTTCCAGCCTTGGTTGACTTTCTTGTACCTCTCATAAAAATTTGCTCTGACAAGAAAAGAAACAAACTCTACTCCAGTGGTTACATTGCTTCTATAAGAATACTGTACCTCAAGTTGCATAACAAGGTGACAAACCAGTGAAAGCAGAAAAATTTATTAAAAAAAGGAAAATATCATATATGCAATTATGATTTCTACTAAAGTAAGTTATATGATTCCACACATGAGATTCAACCAGCCTTGAGCAAAATAAGGAGGGGAAAGAAAAAGAAAAAAAAAAGACACAATTATCAATAATATTTTCTATGGAACAAAAGATACAAAGACAACTCCATTCTAGTAACATGCCCTGACCTACAGCTTCCATCTTGCTTTCTCAGTGGAGATCATGAAGTAACTATTTACCATGCCAGCCTCCTCATAGATGCCCGATACTCTTTGGACTGCTTGGGAACCCTTTCAGAGACTAACAGTCCTATGTACAAAAGCTTTGTCCCAAAATTTTACCCAAGAATCAAACTGTGCCTCTAAATTCTGAGGAGGACACTCTGGTGAAGCCTCCAGAGAAGAAGTCTTCTTTGTCCTTCATTGCCAGGAGTGGTCTCCCACAGAAGGGGTAAAAGGCATCAAGACCTCAGGAAAGGCAGCCTTATCTCCACCTTGTATCAGAAGCCCCTCAAGTGGGGCGCACATGGGTCTACAGAAATTTGTACCTCAGTTGGGAGTTCTGGAGTTCATGCATCCAGAAAAACACTTCAACCAAAGGGAAGGAACAGTCAAAGAAATAAAGTCCTTATCACATTTTCCTCTCTACCTTTCTAGATGTTAATGTGTAGGAAGTTACTCCATATACCGTCTCCTCTTCCACCTAAAAATCTGGCAGTAACTAAACCTGCCCTGCTCTCCTCAGCCCATTCTTCACAATGCACAACTCCAGCAATGCAACTCACCTGCCCCCACACACACTGTACAATTTGCACTCCTTGCAGCCTGTTACATCTCTTCCACACTGGGGCTGGGTTGGCCTGAAAGACCCTCTTGTTTACTCTCACCTCAATCACACAGAGCAAAACACCGTCGCAAACAACCAAATACATTGGCTAGAAGACTTTCTTAACTGAGAGCACAGTTCAAAAGAGGAATCATTGTTCAAACTGTCTGGATTTGGTTTAATTTGTTTAAGGTGTAAATTCTGCTCCCAGATTACAGTTCCAGGGTACGCTTGTGAGGGGTAGTTCAGAACTCCACCCCTTCTCCCCCCACAATACCACACTGCCTCAGACACGGCAAGGATTTCAATCACCTTCCAGGACTGTCACAAGCAAAGCAAGCAACTGCCAAATTGCAACCAAAGACAAATCACAGAAACAACCTCTTTCCCACACTTCAGGCTCCCATACCCCAAACCCTCCTCTCAAGCAGCAGCTCCTCACAACCAGGCCCTTTGAAAGCAGCAAGGCTCCTTCCTACCCCCAGTGAAGCAGGTGGTCCCCGTCACTGCTCCCAGGGCCCAGATGCTGCCCCTTCCCACAGTTCTCAGCCTCCACTCAACCCCTGCTCTGTCTGGCTCCTTTGCTGGGACTGCTCCCAGGAGAAAGGTACAGGAACACTCCAGCCAGAGCCCCCAGAAAGCATTTCCCCCATCTCTCTGCAAGCCCCAAAATGGTCTCATCTCCTACCAGCACAGCACACCTCCGAGCTGGGAACTTACACACTGAACACTTTCTATCTGGCCCTGCTTTTTCTCTCTCTGCAGATCTCATCTCCGAATATAAGAATGATTCTTCGCATTTTATTGGAAATAGTCCAAAGAAATTTGAAGACATATAAGTTATAAATCTTAAGTTTGTCACCAAGTTAATAATGTTTGAAATGTTCCAAGTATAAACAAATGCAAATACATTTAATAATTTGCCTACTATATTCAGAATCTTACAGCAATGATGAAATTCAATCTGCACAAACTCTCGGATTAAGCTAAGGAATAGTTTCTCTATCTTATTAATTGTAAGTAAAAATTCCCCTCAATTTTCAGTGCTGAAGAATATTAATAGCTTTCATGCAGATAAATGAAGAATACCTCTACGTTCAATTTCGTTTTCCTAAAGAGTGGCAAGCGCCTGAGAAGAACCTCAACTAGAATAAAATCTTCACAGAAACAAAAAAGGATTGCAGTTTTGATTTTCTTTAAATACAGGAACATAATAACTAGGCTTCTTTTCCAAGATGACACTAGATAGCAGCTCTAAATATTTTTGTCCGCACAATCCATTTATAATTCTTTGCTTTCTCTTTCCACAAACAGCCCAAGACTTTCTATTTCTGAGACTTCAAATTGAAGACTTTCATATGGCTGGCTTCACTTATGCAAAGCTCAAAAACAGTATAAATGCAGAACAATATTAAGACCGTAAATCTAAATGTACATCAATTGCATCCAGTACACAACAAAAAGCTTACCCGCAATAATCAAGAAAATTAAGAGTAGGTCTTTATTAAAACACAGTCAGAACAAGGAAATTAGAACTGTATTGCTTCTTGTATCTCTGTTTACAACGGGAAAGGATCAGAAGTGATTATTCGTTCAGATTTCTGTTTTGCTCTAAAGTAGGCCAGCCAGCTCAGCACTTTTCTTAAGATTATGAATACGTGTCTGCCCTACATATGGTTTAGGCTGAAACCAATCAGCTGAGCTGAAACATGAAGAAAAATTGTCTATTTTCATGTCATTCATTTTCAGCTGTAACGAAGAAGTACACGGAACACGTATAAAAGGATGAAATTTTAAATACTTTTAAAATTTGCTTTGCCATTAGCACAGTTCACTAAGGAGCTCACTGATTTCCTCACTATTGGATTAACAC
This sequence comes from Mystacornis crossleyi, assembly GCA_013400655.1. Lineage (NCBI taxonomy): Eukaryota > Metazoa > Chordata > Aves > Passeriformes > Timaliidae > Mystacornis > Mystacornis crossleyi. Next base: position 8,769 of record VYZQ01008703.1, read on the forward strand.
TTCATCTAGATTCAGGAATAATTTTTTATTCATTAATAACTCTTTAACCACTTGTTTCCTCTGCTAGTTTCCAGTTCATTTTCCTACATTGATTACCTCATTCAATAAGAAGAAAACTGAGCACTGAACTGCATCCACTAGACTTTCACATTACTAGGACATTCAGGATGCAAACACGCTCTGCAAGAAGCCTTCCATCAAAACTTTAAAAACATATGAAACAAAAGAATTCCTTGAATTTTTAACTGAAATACTTTTGTTCGCTCTTTCTCCCCCACACAAGCCATCTCTAAGATTTTTGTTGCTCTTTGGAGGAAGAGAGGTTAAATAACAGAATATTGCTATCTTGAGTTCAAACTAGCAATGTCTTCAAACAAACTGGGCTATTTGTAAGACCGAAACTGCAGAAAGTGCTTTGCCTAAATTGTTTTTTAACTTACTTTTTTTTGGAAGTTAAGTAGTCTCATTTTCTAGAGCTGCTAAGCACTCCTAGACTCTATGAAGTCATTACCTTGAAAATATAAGTTAATTATGAAAAATAGAAAAACTTTCACATTCGGTTTTTCCTTTTCCATTTAAGATGTAGACAAACCACTAATATGACATTTCTGTCAGATTAACACCACTCAAAACTATTGGTAGGTATCAGTCGCAAGGTGAAACAAAAAAAAAAAAAATAAAAGGCTACAAAGCAAGTTTGTTTCAAACAAAGACAATGGGCTTAGTACTTTGATGTAGGAGACACAGTATTTTTGCACGAGGAGAGAGGCATACCTTTCATCAGCTGCAGAACCTTGATGTCAGATGGTGATATAATCCAAATGGGTCTAAGCAGCATGTTCCACAATATCCACAAGTTTCAGCATGGGGCTCTTCCACGTCCTCCAGGAGACCATTAACAATTAGTACGAATCCAAACAGTTAAGATGTTAAGCAGCTGTATGGTCCAGTTTGAACCATGTTAAGCAGCCCTGAAGAATCCCACGTTGTATTCCACCACTCGAAGAGTAATGCAATATGGCACCCATCACAGACTGATGTTCTGGCAACCATCCCACTTTCCCAACAATCATGTTGTGACCTGTTCCAATACAAGGAAGAAATGTTAGTTCAGCATAGTAACTCTGCCCGTTCAGGGACTAACATACAAATAAAAAGTTACATTCCTCTGAATAATTTCAAACACATATTTCTTCACAGATTTAGACATATCCTAAGCTCGAAGCCTGGTGATGGCATTCTGCTTTAAAAACACTACAGGGCTGGAGTGTGACAGAAGACAGTTTAAGAAAAAGGCTTTCATATATCTCTACAGATTGCATAGTCTTACATTCCAGAAAGCACTGAAGTGACAGGAAAGAAAGGTAATACAAAGGTAATATAAAGGCTCTTCAACTGCTCTAGCAGGTATTTAAAAACTAATGAAAACACTAAGTCAATAAAAAAAAACGGAGTAGCAAAAAAAAACTCATCAACCCTTCTGAGGGAAATATATGTGATCTTCTCTGCCTCCTTAGCCTTGTCCCAGTGTCTCCCCACAGCACCTCCACCAGCACATGTGCTACTTCATTTCGGACCTGATGGTATTTGGCCCAGGAAGAAGCCAAAGTAGCCAAACCCATGGCAGTATACTCTGGTAGTCCCTCTGTGCAATTTCTTCGGAGGTACAAAAAGCAGATTTTACTTAGGTTGGGAAGAGGACTATGAGGAACGGAAAGAAAATTCTGAGTAGTCTGCACAGGAGAGAACAATGATGTGAAGAACAGCGTCGGGTCTGCCACGATGGAGTGGGGGAAAGGGAAAAGAACAAATATTCACACTAAGGATGACAGAGAGGAACTAGAAGAAGCTTTTAGAGACTGGAAGATGCATGTACACAGAGACCAAGATGAGAAGAAAGGAGAAAGTGAACATTGGTGAGCAAGAATTATTGCTAGAAGCTCTCTCTGAGTAACTGGGTAACATGGATGTAGGGCAGTCCACAGAAGAATAAGTTTAGGAGACAACAAGAAGAAGCTTTATGTTTGCTTCACATCACGAGAAACAAGCGTATCTATGCATGGAGGAAAGGAAAGATCCTGGCAAAAGGAGTTTTTCATGAGAAATGCAAGCAAGCATAAATGCAGAAGAGTAGGTGGGAAGGGATCGGGAAGGAGGAGAATGAGTAACAATAGAAAGTGAAAAAGTAGAGACTTCAGAAATTCTGAAAGGGGTAGATTTAAGGAGAAAGAAGGACAATTAGGAAATTGGGACAAGAAAACACAAGAAAGTAGAGGACTAGGATGAAAAAAGTGGAAAATGAATGGTTATTACACAGCACAGAAAAAGAGGATGAGGAAATAATAGCATACAAAATTGATCAATGTAATTATGAAACGTACAAAGAGTGCACAAATAAGTTCTCTGGAGTTGCAGTGCTTGCTCTAGAAAGCATGAACCAAAAGGAATGAACAAAACCCAAGGCAACTATTGCATTTCCAAAGGGACAAAGGAGTTCTTGCACTGTGCAGGAGAAGCCCAGCCGAGGAGGGACCAGCCTGGACTGACCCTTCCCACTCTCCCCTTCGCTATCATCGATGCATTCGGAAGACCAAAGTCCTCCCTCTGGTCCGGCCCTCTTCTCCTAAAATTGTCCCTCGGCACTTCTGCGCACCTTGCCTCCCTGGGATGGTCCCATAGGCGCAGTGTGCTACCTTATGTGGTGTTTTGGCCCCCGCGGCCCAAGTTGGCACAAGGCGGAGCCCCCACCTTGACCCTCCTGCGCGCTGCCCTGTCCAACCCCACGGCCTTCACTAGCCCCCCACTCCCCGGCCAGGGCCGTCAGGACTCCCTACAATCCCATCAAGTTTTCTCCGTCTTCAGCTTTTCTCTGTCCAACTCTGAAAAACACAACCCGATCCAGAAAGCCCTCCGAGCCCACTTCCCTTCCCCCCACCTCCCCCCCCAAAAAAAGAAGTTAAACCTCTAAAAACACAAAGCAGGCACAAGAAGGAGGCAAGACCCCCCCCGAGTAGTGCCCCCCAGCCCGCATTACGGGACTTCGGGCGGAATGACTGTCCTACCCCCTCCCCCCAAAAAAATACCTGCATGTGCTCCCAAAAGTACAAAGGAAAAGGCTGGGCTGGCCCGCAGCCGCCTCCGCTGCGCTCCCAGAACCGGGCGCGGATGGCAGGGCGGAACGGGGGGGCGACGAGGGAGCCGGGAAAGAACAATAAACCCCAAGTCCAAACGTACCTTCTCCTTTCTCTAAACTGAGAAACCAGATTTCCTTAGAAGCCTACGGCGGGGCTCTTTACTTTTAAGCGACGGGAGAGCTCGAAGAAAGTTGAGTAAATCTCTTCGGATAAAGTTGCCGAAGATGAGTTAACCCGGGAGAGGCGAGGGAGAGATGGAGAGTTCATCCGAGTTTCTCCTTTTGTTCAAGTTGCCCGAGCAGACAAAGAGCCGGCAGCGGCGGCAGGTCCCCCGCGCCCCTGCTCCCCCCGCGGTCCGGGCGCCGCCGGGGTCCCGTACTGCCCTCGCCCCCCGCCTCCTCCCACCACCGCAACTTTCCGTCTGCTCCATCCCGCCTCAGCCCCGACCCCGGCTCCGGCGCGAAACTTCCCTTGAACTGAACCTCCCAGAAAAAGAAAACAATTTAATTCAAGGCGGGGGAGTGGGGGGTGGAAAGAGAGAGAACCATCTCTCAAATCATTATTTCCGGTAGATGCACCTCTTTGTTTGGACTCCCCCGACTGTCAGTGAGGACAAGCCTCTGGGGATCTGCTTTCGGACAGTTTGATCTGCCGGAATGAGACGGGCAAACGCAGAACATAAAGAAAAATAACTTTAACAGAACGAAAAGGGGGGCGGGGGGGAGGGGGAAGTAAATAGAAAACAATATAAAAGTCCGGAGTTGCGAAACGAACCCTTTTTTCATGGACATGGGAAGTACATAAATAAACAACTGAAGGGGAATTTCGGAAAACTGTTGTTCTCCTCCCCCTTCCCTTCGCACTTTTCCAGAGAACGTAACAAAAAAAGCCCCCCGAACCCTCCTGGCCGCGGCTCCGTGCGGCCGCCGCCGCCAGTTCCTGGCATCCCTACCTGTTGCGTAAAGCGCAAAGATGGGGCCGACGGCATCCGTCCCAAAGAAACCAAAAAGGAAGGAGGGGACCGGCCTCACCCCACGGCCCCTTCACCTGCCCTCCGGCCGCCCCCACGGGGACACCCGACACGGGCGTCGCCGGCAGCCCCGGCGCGTCCCCGGCAGAACGCGCGGCTCCCCCGCGCCCTGCCCGGCCCCGGCTCCGGCTCCGCAGGCGGCCGTCGGGGCGCCCAGGTCCCCGCCGAAAGTTTGGCGGGGCGGGGCCGGGGTGCGCCGCGGCCTCGCACCGAGACAAAAGGAGCGCGGAGCAGCGCTGCAACTTACCTTGGAGGGAGAGAGTGAGGCTGAAGAGACACCTTCCGCCTCAGTCCTCCTCCTCCTCCTTCCCACTCCCGGCCCTGTGGCGACGGCGGGGCCGTGGGACAGGCTCATGCTGCGGACCGGGGCGCGACCACCCGGCTCAGCCCCGCCAGAGGTCCGCTCCCCGGCGCTAAACAAAAGCAGGGGGGAGCGGCCCTGCCGCCCCCTCCCCGCCCGCCGCCCGCTGTCCCTAACTTTTTGGTGCCCATCTAGCATCCCAGCCAGTCGGCCCCGCGCTCGGGGAGGACAAGGGGAAGCGCGGTGGCGCGCCCAGAGCGGGACCCCCACGTCGGAACAGCCGGCCCGGGGCTGCCGGCAGGGCGGGAGCGCTGCCGGGAGATGCCGCCGAGTGGGGGGGCCACGGCACGGACCCGCTGGTCACTGTCTGTCCGAGGGTGTGCCCGTGGCAGGGCGGCGTGGAGGGTGTGTGGACGTCCGCAGCACGCGTGGGGGCCTTGTGAGTTTGTGCACTGCGTGTGCACAGTGGGCATGGGTGTCAGAGGCTCCAGCCCCCAGCACCTTGCCTACCAGGCCTGAAGGATGTCCCCAATGCTGTTTACTTTTTTTCTTTACTCTCTTTGAGAGAGTAAACAACAAACAATTGGTTTGTTTTTGTGTTGGTTTGGGTTTGGGTTTTTTTTTGCCTTACAAGCAAGTTGAACCTTTAAGAAGTTAGTAGGAAATGGTAGTTAATAGCAGCCCACACCCAACATGGTAGGGCTAGTTTTCAAAGTCAGATAACAGAGTATGATCTTGAGATGTGGGGTTTTTTAGAAGGAAGAAGAGAATGGAAAGGGCTCACTATTTAGCCTTTGAATAAGTTGTCCTGTGGACAACTTCTGCAGTCCCTGCTCACCTATGACTCTTCCTATTTTCCTTCAGTTCATGTTCATTTCATGCTAACAACCCCAACTTGTCCTTCTTCCAGCTCCTTTCCCCCTGCCCATCTTCCCTAGCTTTGAGGCTCATTCAAACCATTTCCTCCTACCCAACGCTGTCAGCTTCAAAATTTTGTTCTTCAAAATATTTTGCAACTCCCCCACCCAGGATCAACCTTTTTGTCCTCGTGCCCCAGAGAAACTAGCCCCAGCTCTTCCATTGCTGCCTGTGATTTGTTGCTCTTGAGCATTTTCTTCCTACATTTTGCTCCAATGTACACTGCTGTTGGTTTTCATTATAGATTTGTGAGGTGAAATGATAATACTTATCATAGTATCATACCTATCATGAGAAGTGCATCTTTTTAGTCATTCTTTACCACTTGCCTTCTTTGGCCCTTCTGCTTTGAGTGCTCTGGAGCAACTATCATAACGCTTTTAAAATTTCCTCCTAAATTATTTTCTACACTCTGTTTCTCCCTTCCATCCATTTCTGACTTTTCACAGATTTTTATTGTTTCCATCTACAGTATTTCCATGGCTGTTTTGTCCATGTTTCTCTTTCCACCTCTGCACTTTTGTTTCCTTAATCCTTTGGTTTCATGGTGGAAGAGGAATGTTGACTGCACCTTTCCTTACCTCCATCCTTATTTTCTCTGGTTTTCACATGCACTCTCTTAGCAGGGCACACTGAAGTCCAGCAAACACATACTCTTCTGTTACCATATATATAGTTTTTGCTGCATTTCTTTCCCAGATGGTTCCCAGATCCAGTGGAAAACTGTGCTCGTGGCACAACCAGCAAACATCTTACAAAGGGCTACTCTTAGTGGCTTTCTCTGGAAAAACACAATTTGTACAAGTATCTCCTTGTGTCATGGGATTTTGGCTTTGGCAGACATCAGTGACACGTTGCATAAAGGTATAACTTGCTGAGAGAATTTGTAAAGATGTTGACTTGCCCCTAGTCTGCCAACTGAGTTGGAGTTTGTGGGGCAGGTACATAGGATCACCCATGTGCACTTCTCTTTCTTCCCTTGGAAGCTGGAGGCCAAAAGTATCTAAAAATATATAATAATATACATTGTAATTCTCTGGTACTCACGCTATTTAAGCAAGGTATGTGACTACTTTATTACGTCATTATGAGTGATAAAAGTTACCTAATCATTGGATCTGAGGTCAGCAGTTGCATAGGGTCCCGGAATCTTGGATCACATTCAATACACACAAAGAGAGGAGAGTCACCGTTGATAATATCTAGTGAAGAGCTAACTGAGCAAGGATGAGAAAAATAGAACAATTATTTGAAAGGGCAAAAATGTCAGAAACATTTCAACAAAAGCTATTGTGTCTATTGTGTATAGAAGGGCTTATTTGATGGATAAGTGCCCATCTGCCACTGAGACAGTAAAATTTGGTTGAAGTTCCGTTGTGGTTCATTGGCCAGGTAAAGAGAAGCATTAAACAGTAAAAAGGAACACATAAGAGACAATTAAAAAAGGAGAAGTTTATGATAATTAACATGAAGTAGAAATTATATAATGTAGAAAATTATTTGGAAAAGTCAAAAACATGATATAAAAATCCACATCTTGAATGGATGAAATTCAAATAATTTTACAGCAAGTAGGTAATGAATCATCTCCTAATAATGTTCATAGGCCTGTCAGTAGAAATAATAATATTTGTAATTATGAGACAAAATGTACTAATAATGATACCTGTGTTCTGTAAGTGGAAAGACAAATATTGCACACAGAAAATGACCTACTTTTTGGTCTTTGGAAAGCACCTGTTTCCAGTAAACACTGAATCCTTAGCCTCAGATGTCTTGCACCCTAAAATCAGAAGATACTTGGTACTTTATGTCACAGTGATGTTTAGTTTAATAAATCCTGTAATGTCATGGAAATTATAGGAATCTATTGCCAACGTTGTGCCGATATGAAAAAAGGGGCAAACAGAATGACACAGGTTACAATACTCCATTTTTCCTGACATTCCTCCCTTAAAAAATAGTGGAAAGACTGACATGGGATTAAACTCAGGGAGAACTAAGGGTAAGTACAATGGTTCTAAAGCAGTGTTCCTTCATCTTTAGTTCCCTTCTTGGAATTTTTTGTAAAATTTTTATTTAAATTTCACTGTGGATGTAGAATGGGTTGGAATACAGATCTTGTGACAGCTCCACATGCTGACTGATCTGGCTTGAAGAAAGTAACAACAGTGAAGAAATTTCCCATAGAGTGCCAATATTTTAACATTTCCAAATGGCAGTGACCTAGTCTCTTCTGGCTCCCAAATAATGGGAACAAATGGCCTTTACTACCTGCGTTTAGTTTTTAAATCCTTGATTCCCACACTGCATAATCATATTTTTCTTAGTTCTTTCAGCTGTCTGATCTCTTTCTGTTTCCATATGACTTTTACTCTGCTTCCCAAGCCTCCTCAAGAAAAGGCTTCATCAAAATTAACTATAGACACAATTTCAGGACTTTTAAGATCACAAAAGTTCATTAAATCATCATATAAAAGGTCAATTTTTTTTTCCTCAAACTAGACAGAATACGTAATCCAGTTTCTCCTGTATTTATCCTCTAAAGTCTGACTTCCAGAAAGGTGTTCCATTTTGCTAAAACATTGTGGGACACACGGTCAACCACTTCTCTTAAGAACAAAGCCAACTGCAACCCGAGCTGTTAAAAAAAAGAAAACAACAAAACGAAAACATCAAAACAAAACAACAAGGGCTGGACTTCACTTTAAATCAAAATTTGTTTGGCTTTAGCTTCCATTTAATTTTTTAATTTATTTTATGACTCACCACGCCACCACATTAAATTAGCGTACAGCTAATTTTATAAATGGGTGCCTGAAAGCAAGACTGGCTGCACAGGAGAGGAAACCTTCCTGCAGAGATAATGTACTTACAGGATTGTTTTAATCTCTTTGAGGGATTACTTACATTAACTTGTTTAGGTTCCATTACATTTACCAAGAAAACATACAATTGCTTGAAGTTTCCTAGCTGAGTGGGTTTCTGGGGCTGTAACACTCACTCAACATTTGGTTGCCACACTAAGGACAATGGCCATTTAGAAGCACGTGTCAGTGCCACAAGGGTGATGTGAAGACTGGAACCCTCCAAGCCCTGCATTTCATGTAGCTGCTATAAGCACCTACCGTGCAGACCAAAATGGAGAGCAGCCCAGCCTGCAGCAGGGAACTGGGTGCTGGTTATGTCTCACTCACATTACCACAGAGTGCCCCAGAGGAGGTGGGTTGGTTTCAGTACATCATCTGATACATAATACCTCAGTGTTAAACTCACAGAACTCATAGGAAAGTTGGAGTGTATCGGCTACAGTAACTTTGTCTTTGCTTTCACTGTGAGAAAAAAATCTGCACAAAAAGTTCCGTGTTGCTTGACCCTGCTTCGCTGAGAAGTGAAATACCACTCATCCTCCAAGAGCATCTGAAAGTTCTGACTTGACTATGAGCTTTTGGATGTTGACGTGTAGGAAGATGAGCAATACAGCAAATAATCAGCAAAATGTGGTCTTTTAGGGGATGATTCAGAGGACCTGCAGAGTTTTGCTGTCCTAGCAAATTTTTTTTGCTGCTTTTTTTTTTTTCTGTATGCAGAGGCTGAGTTCACCACTATTCTCTTTTGTAGACGTTAGAATCAAATCAATAGGTCAACCCACTCCTGTAAATGTAAAGACCAAGAAAGACAAATCTGCAAATGAAAGAATTGTTTTGGCATGAATATATTCTTCTCTGTAGACACGTACCCAGCAAATTCAATGGAGTGGTGTTTTTTTGGGGGGGAAGGAAAAACTCAAAACAAAAACCCAACCCAAACTGTATTATTCCAAAAGGGTAGAAAACCATGAGCTTTCTAGCTCTTTTTAAAAATCACCTAAAGGTTGTTCATAACATCTGTACTCTCCAGAAAGAAAATACCATTTGCAATTGATTTGCAACCAGCTGTATTTTCCTAGTGTTTCCTCTGAAGCCAGAGTAAGGGTAGTGAAGTCCTCTCTGGTCTTCCTTTCCATCAAGTCTGCATTTTGACCAAGCCAAGGAAAGTTTTTTGCAGACCTCATAAATATAACTTATTTTAAATATGTACCCCTGTCATGGGTTGACACCTCTTCCCGCTTTTCAGGTTTTTCTTCCTTTTGGCTCTGTTTCCTGGAGGAGGTGGTTTGCAGCAACAGGTGCTGTAACTTCCTCCAGAACTGGACAGAACCAATCAATTAACTAATTTGAATATCGACAGCTCTATTGAGCCACTTAGAGAAGGGGTACGCCCCGTGAATTCAGATTAAAAGGAGATGAAGGGCGGGAATCTCTCTCTTGCTCTTCCGGCGAAGACAGAGGTAACAGAGGGTCCGCTCAGCCCCCTTGGGGTGGGGCTGGGCCGGCCCGGCGGGGCCCGGCTGGGCCCTGCCAACGCGAGCCCAGGTGCAGCCTGGTGGGAGGCCAGGCCGGGCCATGGTCCAGCTCCGCCGCGGGGCCATGGCCTTCACCTTCCTCCCCT
>VYZQ01008708.1:0-12952 GCA_013400655.1 Mystacornis crossleyi
GGTGTTGAGTAGAGGTGGCTTTCTCCCAAGCCCAAGGGCTGGTTGAAGTGCTTGTGAGACAAGAGGCAGTGGAAAGTGTTTTGTCAGAGGTCTTTATTTTCTGTGGCATAAATAAATGTATAAATAGATAAATAAATAGATAAATAAGTAGAGCAAGTCCTTTGTCCAAATGGATGGCAGAGGCTGTATCATTGGAGGCGCAGTGGGTGCCGTGCGGTTGTTGCAGCCGTGTCTCTTGTCCCAGGTGAGGGGAGGCGTGAGGCAGGAGGTGGGTTTGGGGCGTTGGTGTGGGAGCGTGGTGGGAGCGCGGATGTGGGTTGGTGTGTGTGGGGGTGGGCGCGGGTGTTTGTGCTAGCGGCGCACGGTGCGGGCGAGGTTGTGGAGGTGCTGCAAAGAGGCGCGGGCTTCGAGGCGGACGTGGTCCCAGGCGCAGGCGCTGTGGTTGTGGGCGTGGAGGAAGAGGTGGATGTCCCTGAAGTACTTGTTGATGGTGAGCAGCGGGTTGCGCGGTCCTTTGAAGAGCGTGGCGTTGTCGGGGAGGCATTTCTGGAGGTGGTGGATGTAGTGCTGGAGTTTGTTGAGGAGGTCGTTGCGAGCCTGGCTGTGCCAGTGGTGGCGCGTGCTGTTGGTGCTGAGGGTGTGGAAGAGGTGCTGGAGGATGCGCAGGGCAGAGGCGGCGGCTTGGTGCGGGTGGNAAGGAAGATGACTTTTGAGACACAAGCAGTAAATAGAAGGGAAAGGGCTATTTTGACTATATTTTGTGTTGCCATAGAACTGCAGCAGATTGCATTATTCTGTGGGTAATGTAATGTTAATGCAGCCCTGTAGCTGGGGGCGAGAGAACTTAAGGTTTAATCATTTGTAATGCACTTACATTGCCCATTTTAGATTTGTCAGCTGTCATAAATGAACTGCAGTTTTATCCCGGGACTATATATAGAATTACTATTTATATATTTTTTTCATCTGCAGCTTATGCAGTTTAGTGGAAAAAAAAAAAAAAGAAAGGAAAGAGCTAGGATGGAGTGAGGGGAGATGCGTCCTTGGCTCTGCTCCGTTCAGAGAATTCTTGAGTCCCTCCCTGCCAGAAAACACTGCCTTCACCTAAGCCTAGGCTTAGGTAGTTGACATTTTCAATACAACAACACCCATTTTTAGCAGACTTTTAATGTTGTGGGGCATGAGGCACGGAAATGTTGCATGGGAAAATACAGCCACATAGAAATGGCTCACAGTTGGTGAACCTCTGCTCTGTGTCTCACAAATCTATCATTTGTAAGAACCAAACTCCAGGAAATCCCCTCCCATGGCATCACTCCTTACCAGTTTTATTGAAAAACCATAATATCCTTTTGCATTCTAAATTCTGACTAAAAGCCACCCACGTTACAGTTTTTTGTATACATATTTTTAGCAGTTCTCAAACAAAGACAATTCCTCCTTCGACTGCCACGTCCTGCTGCTTTCCCCGCTGCGACTCCTCACAGCATCACTGGAAATCTCACGGCGCGTTGCAGACTGCCCAAGTGCTGCTTAATGTCCTTGCCAAGAAAAGAAAGAAGGGGTTTGCAAATGGATTTGCTACTCCTATCAGCTCAAAGTACTTGAATGTGTTTGCTTTTTTGGGGCAGCCATTTGAAAAAAATCCAAGGGAAGCTTGAGAAAGTAGAATGTCCTGCTGGTCATAAATTCCAAATATTCCCTTTGTCTCCTCTTTTAATCAAATTCTTACTCTGAAAGTGATTTCTGTAGGGAGTTTTGCCTTGACTGTTATCTCTGCTGCTGCATCCTACAGGCCAAAGGAATTCTTTTCTCCAGCAATAATAATAAATGTTTTTTAAGAAGCAAGAATACCCCTGTTTTCATCCATAGCATTTACTTACAAAGAACATGATAATTTATACAGCAAATGCAGCCTGTGCTTCCTGCTGGACTGCCTGATTTATCGACTGTGCATCTGTTTCATATAAAGTGCCCTGAGCAGAACAAAAACCTCCATTCTAGCAAAACCAGGACAGTTTCTTCAGTTTTCAATAAATCATGTTCTACCTGTGGGATACCTTGTTAACGACTATACACTAAATCCAGAGGGGGTTTTCCTTTTTCTTTTCCTTTTTCTTTTTTTCCTTTCTTCTTTTTTTGTTTTTACTATCCATCCAAATATTCTGAGTTTCTGGGGCTGTTTTAATACCCTCATTGCCCAGGCAAAACTCCTTTTCATTCCTGAGGGAGTTTGGCATTAGTAAACTGCCTACATCAAATATCTCATAAGTAACACACATCTCATAAACCAGCCTTGTAAAACCATAAGGCAAAATCTTCCTTCATTCTGCTTGTAGTTTACATCTTTGCCTTTACCTAGCCAACTTCTTTTTCTACACAGGATGCAGCTGAATTTCCATTAAGGAGCCTGATTTTCATATCCAGGGAAAATATCTGGATCCCCTCTATGGGAAAAGGTCCCTTAGAATCATAGGATGGCTTGGGTTGGAAGAGACCTTAAAGATCCAAGGAGAGAACAGTGGCATAAGAAGGACAGTGAAGGAAGTGAAGGGACTGACAGAGTTATAGAGGAATGGGATGAGGTCATCAAATCTCCTTTTTTCCAGCAGAAAATGCTGTTCCCCCTTTGAGCCCATCCCTTCCTGGAGGAGATCCCAACCCCATGTCTCCCCTCCCAGCACCCCTCTCCGAGGACAGCCAGCACAGCCTTGCCACAGGGAATTGCTCCTCACTTCTGCTGCCAACCTCTCTCTTTGCCTCTTCAGCACCAGCTTTCCCCAAACCACCTGAGGTTTTAGGAAACTGAAGGATGGTAGAAAATCCATGTTCCCAGTGCAGCTCCACTGAAAATGTGTAAGTGCAGCCAAACCAGGCCCAGGGGGCCTATGTCTCTCAAAGGCACGGATACAAAGCCAAAATCTTCGTCTGAAGACATAAATTGATGTAACTGGGAGTGGAAATTGGTTTTTTACTGGGGGCATAATTTATGCAGGAGGATGCTTATAGCATCCAAAAGGCTTTAAGCTAGTGTTATAACACTGTCAGTGTGCAGAGGTATCTAGGGAAAAGAGAGTACATTCCTGTAAAACACCACCACAGGGAGCTGTGACAGAGCTGGATCTTGTTTCCTACCCTGTGGGCTGGACCCTCACTGCATCTGCATCCCCCTTATCCCCTAGCCTTGTCTGGTGAGCTCCAGCCACGCCAGCAGTTCCTCAGCAGAGCCATAAGGCCCTTGCAGTACCAGGTCCATCTGGGATCCTCTGTCCCCCCAACATCCCACTGACTCTACTTCCCTGAAGAGGACTCTGGGGAGCTGGACCTGGAGCACATGGCTCTGAGGCACACATTGCCTCGCATCTGGAGTTTTTCCTGGACGATAGGGGTCTTGATTTCTGACAAGACCTCTTCTTCCCACTGTAATATAAACTGCCATGTAAAAACATCACAGATGGGATGAGTGAAGTCCTTGACCTTGTTTCTTTGCTGCAGAAAGCCAGGTGGTGCTTCTGCCAGTTTCTTTTTTGCCAGTCAGGAATCAAACAATTCCCTGTCATTAAATTGCCAGTCCATTGTCCCTGGGCATAGTGCAAAATAAAGTCACCTTTCCAACAGTTTGCCAACTGTTGAGACCCGTTGCTATTTCAGTGTTACCTGCAGTGTTATTTGCTTTGCCCAAGTGATGTGTCACTGAGCTGCTGGGCCAGACCTCGGGGATGAACTGTGCAGCCTGCATGTGACACTGCTCTGCAGGGGACATTGAGAAGCCCTTGGGCTTAAGGACACCTTGGTTTGCTTGTTCGTCTTCTCAGGAGGAATGCCCCAGGCTCCACCTCATCCTGCTACAAGCTCCCAGGACACCTGACTGCCGCACAGGGTGTCCAGGGTCCCATTTGGGGCTTCTTTCTCCAGGGAGTTCTTTCCAAAACACTTTGGTCTGTGGTCGTTGCATCTATCCAGTGTTTTAATAGGACAGTTTCTGTTTCAGCCTTTTATCAGCTGTTTTGTCTGTCTTTCTGATGCCTTTGCCAGTCTGGCCAGGACTGAATTTGGCCCCTGATAGACACTTCTCCATTAATCAGAGATTTGCCTCAATGGCAAGGTTGTTCTGAGGTCTAATTAAGTTTACAGTTTCTAATTAAATTGATTTGAGATCCTGGGGCAAAAGGCCTTTTAAGAGAAATAATATTAAAAATTTAGGATTTTTTGCTCCAACGACCTTTTTGTGTAAGATTAATTTTAGCATCCAGACGTAAAGGATGAGTAATCCTTTCTCAGGCTTTGGCAATGTTAGCTGAAGCTTCTTCTCATTCACCTTTATCAGAGAAGCAATAAAAATTGCTAATCACCTTGACAAAGGTGCTCATGTCAGTGTGAAATACGTGGCAATCGTACATAGGATCAAAGAGAATAAAGTTGCTGGACTGAGGAGATGTGTGAGATCCAGACTGCAATACTTGTGCCCCTCTTCCTATGGTAATTTTTAATCCCAACACCCAGATAATTAATAGGTGGTATTTGATAGGGTGTCTCATATCCCACTCCTGGGACAGTCACTTCCAACAGGCTGTCTCTGTGAGCTGCTTACCATCCTCAGTCAAATAAAATTTATAACTTCTTTTCTTGAGACTCAATGAACCAAATCAAATATTTCCCGTGGAAGATTTGATTAAATAGCATTAAGATGTGGCAGAGAAACTTTCCAAATTATGTAAATCGACCACCTCACTCTCCTTGCTTTTGTATGTCAAAGTTACCTTAAATCTTAATAAACCCTACTCAATGCCTACTTTATGCTTATACATAAAACACCCCTTCAAGGCTCTCCCTTGGGGAACTTTAAAGGGTGTTTGGGGTCAGACCAGGTCCTTACATGGTGTTTCCTCTATGGCCAACTGCACATTTGTTCAGTTTTAGTCTAAGAGGGAAGGGAGCCTCATTGCCTTTGTGCCCTGTTTGTGTTACAGCCTTTTGTGATGGGAACTGAGCCACCCCACTGTCATTTTGAGGGTTCCCTGAAACCTTATCTCCCCAGTCTTGTCTTTGGAGAAATGCTGAGGGTTTGACTGATACCTCATTTAAGATCACTAAGATAATTAGAAGAAAAGCTGTGGATTGAGATGTAAGAGATGTGGAACGTGATGCTTCTGTCCTGCTTCGCTTAGTTATACTCTGTTCCTAATACCTGGACAATTAATAAATGCTGTTTGATGGACTGTATAATTTAAGGTAACTCAGAAAACTTGACCTCCTCCAAGTCTCTTGCCTTTAGAGATCAGTAATGTGCAACAGATAAAGGACTGAGAGGGTCATGGATTTTTAACTGGGAGATTTTTTCCCCCAAAATAAAAATGACTTCTTGAAAATGCTTTTTTCACTTCGAAATGAGATGTTTTGATAAAGGTGTTTTAACACTCTGAAATATTTTTGATGTTTAAGATGAAATTGCTTTCCAGATATGCAATCTGAACCATGTCCTTGATGTTCAAAGAGAAAATAATTATAAAACAGAATTATAATAAGGCCAGAGAGGAAACAAGAAACATTTCAAACTAATGTAAGCAGATGCAGGATGGACCTTGTCTGAATTTTCTTCCATTTTTCAGCTTTTATTTCTTTGTCCTAAGCTAAAACAGAGAAATATTTCAGAATCTGCCACGTGCAAAAACATTTCCTTACCCAGCTCTAATTGCTCAGTTGAATTATTTGCAGACAGATCACAACTCCCTTCAATTAATCAGTTCCATTAATGCTTTTTTCCCCCCAATCCCTGACCCATAGCTCATTCATGGAACCCATGCTTGTGCTGACTTAATTAGCCATTTAACTCACGTGGCCTGGGAGGGTTTCCTGTTTGCACAGGCCCTCACTTAAGCTCAGGATTTGCATACAACTTCTAATTCTCACTTAACATTCACCCTTCCAAAACTTTTTCTGCCTCTGACCTCCCGTGCTGGGATCCATGTGGGAAGCCGATGCACTAGGAACATGAACACAGATGGAATGAATTTGTTTAAAAAGCTTAGAGGACTTTCACTGAGGTTTTTTTGGCATTGCTCACCCAGTTCTAATTGCTTTATAAATTTAATGGAGTTAATTCTGGCCACTGGGTGCTGGGCTGGTTGTGGATAAGGGGTATGAAGGCAGCACAGAGTCACAGAACCTCATCTCTTGGCACAGGGAAAATATGGAGGAGGAAAATGAGAAGTAGGGAAAAGACCTCATGCATGTGAGACTTTAGCCTCCTGTGCAGTAAGCTGGAGGCCCAGGTGATGTTCCTAGAAATTTTTGACTTTTGACTCCCATAAGCCATAAAGGTGGTAAAGAACTGCCTGCCTTTTTTTTTTTTTTTTTTCTTTTTTTCCCTATCTACTCTTTTGTTCACAAGAGCTGGTTACGAGAAACTACCAGAAAATCAAGGCTGCCAACATATCTCAGTGGCTCATGAAAAACTGTTGAGTTTGGTTGTTTTGTGAGGGGTTTTTTCTGTATGTTTCTTGTGTATTTGTTTTTGTGGGATTGCTATAATGGTAGTGGGAAGTTATGGCTTTGATTTTGTATGAGAGTAACTCTGAAGAATTAATAAATAAGTTCTGATTTAGGGTAAATCTGTAGCTCTCCTGTTCTTTTGTCAGTGGAAGAAATCTTTAAGTATATGAAATCTTTAAGTATGTAAAATCTTTCTGCTGATGATTACTGCAGGGATTTTTACTGCAAGGTAAATCTGCATTTTACAAGCAGGAATGCTATCCAGGTAGATGTTTCTGATATGCATCAAAGGCTATATCTGATAATGTTCTCCTCAATTGAAGGTGACAATAATTATAGGAAAGAAATTGGTCTACTTCTGTGCATATCCCAGAACATTAATTTCTCTGGTCAAACCAAGATTCTGAAGAATAAAATACTAAAATTTCTGAAGATGAGGCTTAACACTCAACCAGCCAAATTCCCTTTGTGTCTCTTACCTGCTCACCCAGAGACAGGTTGTAATCTGTTTTTGTATGTGAATAAGAAGAGTGAGGAGTGGCGCAATTCAGAGAAAGAAAAACATATTTGCAAAATACCTTTTCTTGGAATGTTACCCACAGAGTCATGCAAAGTTTAACTGCTAAAGAATCCCTTCAGAGCCTGGCCTGGTGCAAAGGAAGGTTGCTCTGCTGTTGTGCTACCCCAGGCCATTCATAGGCTCTGCCTCTGGTTGGTCCCCTGCTCTGGTCTCAGTTACTGTAAGCAAAGCCCCAGCAACCAATTCACAAAATTAACTTTGGAGAGATCTGGCTTTATTTCTAGTTTTTAAACACCAGGGCTGTCATTTGACAGAGCTTGTTGTGGATCAGGTCAGGCTGGGCAGTCCTTGGCCACACCAGGGCAGTTGCAGAGAATAAAGAGCCCGGCCATAGCTCAGAGTGTCAAGGAGAGCAATAAAATGTTATCAAGTAGGAATCACAAGTACCTAATGAGAATCAGATGCAGCATAAAAGAGGCCATGGGCATGCTCTTATTCAGATGCACAGGGAATTATGTACATAAACAGTGGGTAATTTGGTTTTACATCTTATTTTTCATCCAAAACTTGAGGGAGAAATGGCTGGATTACTGGAAGTGGTGTGTAGGAGAGCTGCTGTTAAGCACTCAGGGATTGCTCCCACAGAGCTTGGTGTGATGGAGCTGCCCTGGGGCACCTGACATCTCCACTTGAGGTGGTCTGGAACAAACATCACAAATTCCCCTGAGCAAAGTGCCCAGCTCTGGCTGGGGCCCTGCAAATGAGAAGCCTCAGGGTCAGGAGAGGTGAGCCAGAGTCCCCCTTAGCTGGGGCAGACAGTGGTGGTGTGGGGCTGTGGTCCCTCAGCATGGAAGGTCCTGTTGCTGGAGCTGCGTCATGGACCATGTGCAGAGGTGGCTTTGGATTCAGTCTAAGGGCTGAAGGAGGATTCTACCTGCTGTGCTTCCTGCTTCTGATGTTCTGGTTTCTAGGCTGGAGGGACAGAAGGCTGTACTGCATTAGAGGGCGATTTGCTTCCCACATGAAAAGGAAGTTGCTTCCAGCTTCGCCTGCCTTGTGCTACTTGTGGTGGCACGTATGACTGCATTTGTTGTGATAAATGCAGAAGACCCTGGACTTAAATGCAAAGGGGAAGGTGGCTGTCAGTCAGCCCAGAAGGGCTGAAGGCAGATATCTTGGTGTTAAGCCTTGCTTGGCCTTGGTGAGGTGCATAAAGCTGGGCA
Source organism: Mystacornis crossleyi (assembly GCA_013400655.1). Lineage (NCBI taxonomy): Eukaryota > Metazoa > Chordata > Aves > Passeriformes > Timaliidae > Mystacornis > Mystacornis crossleyi. Next base: position 8,236 of record VYZQ01008708.1, read on the forward strand.
AATTGCAGAAAGCCTTTGCCTTTAAAATGAAACATACCTTGGGCTTCACCCCAGAGTGCAAGGTACTATAAAGGGGACTTGTTTGATGTAATGGAACTATGTCTCTTCTTCTGAGGCTGTTTGAGGTTGCCTGACTTGTTTCCAGGGTAGAGATTCCCAGTCTGATTTAAGAGGGATCAGTCTTGCCCTTGCACTGCAGAAGTTGTTTCACTCAGGGGGACCTGGTAACAATGGGACTTGTTCTCCCCATGGATCCAAACCTGCCTGACAACTTCACTCCTCCCCACCACATAGCTGACTTCACGAAACCCCTCTCTGACATGCACCACAGAGCAGGCAACTGCTTTGAGCCAACCCAGAGCTGTATGTTACCACCAGCCCTCTTGCCAGGAAGGCTTTTTACTGTGCACTGGCGTCTGTGATGATGCAGAGCAGTCGGTGCTGCTTGAAGAGAAGAATAATGTGTTTGGGGCAGATCTGCAGAAGTGTAAATGGTGCTGCTACTCACTGGGGAAGTGCTGCCCTCAAAGACTTGGCCCTCTGTTTCCCATGTATTTTGGTCTGAAATCCTTTCCCTTGAATGCAGCTGAGCGACGATGCAGCTTTGCAGTGTCTATGGTCCAGGAACACCACAGCACAACCAGGCCCCTGCTGCTGTTACCCAAAGGGGAGCCCAGCATCCAGCAGGACCCAGCTCCATTACTCCCAGACCTGCAATGCTGCAAGAGCTGTGTAATTGAACCAGACTTGTGTTAATTACCTACTTACCTGTGAAAACCTTAGGGTTCAGGATTAAGGGCAAGGAAATTATACTCAGGGGATATTTTAATGAGCAGAAAAACCTATACTTTGTTTCACAAGTCACTTTTTTTACATTAAAACTTCCTGGGCTTATAATTAGAAATTTAATGTTTTGTAAACTGCAGTTGTTCAGAAACTATGGGGGAAATGGGTTATTTCCCAGCTGCCCTCTTGCTTAATGAATCCTTTCAGCTTTGTTTTCCAGTGGTTAATAACATAGCACTTATGCCCACTCTGTCTCACAGAGGAACTTTAAATCTATAGGGCACTTTTGATTGTTTTATAGACATATGTATAAATTCAGGCAGTTAATGAACCATAACTAATGCAAGTGTCTGGCTGTTTGGGAGCAGAGGAGAGAGTGAAGGAAAGGTAGACAGTGTGGGGACCATGGGTTCGCCAGGGACTGTCACCCTGTTGGCTCATGGGAGCCAGTCTGACATGCAGGGTGGCCTGGCAGGAGACTCCCCGGGCAAGGACTGTCTCTTCCAGAGGCCATGGCACCATGCAAAACGCTTAATAAACGACACAGTTTAGCGGCAATTAGGTAATTGTTCCTCTCTGCTTTGTTCCTGGGTTCAGCACGCACTCCAAGCTCTCAGGCTTAGGTAGGTGTTGCCTTGATCTCTGTAAAGCTGATTTTTGAAAGGGTCTTTTTGTTACATGTTTTTTCCTCTCTTTAAATCCAGAAACTCTAGCAGGAGAGCTGCTGGCTGTTTTCTGCTCCTCCCGAGGGCACCCAACTACTCTGCCCTTCGTAATAGCTACAGCCACAGTCCATGCCATGCCAGGGTAGTATTCTAATGCACAGCACTCCCCATTTCAGGGGTGAATACACATACGGTGGTGAGGCTTGGGGTGCGTAGAGACACCTCCATTACAGTGCTGTTGCAGACACCACCACTGAAAGAAGCTGCACAGGGAGGAAAGAGACAGAAATAGCAACCGAGAGGCTGGGTACAGCTTCAGACTGCCTCCTCATTAACCTCAGAGCAGAGTCACTTAAAATAACCCTGACCTTCCATTCCCCATCCATTTGCAAGAGGCTGTCTAATTCTTCCTGTTCATGGCAAAGGACCATGGTGTGCACAGGCTGCCTGGTTCTCCAGTGAGCTGGGCTCATAAGAAGAAGGGCTGATGGGGCTTGGACTCGGCACTTTGGAGTTCAGATTACTATTTGGCTGGGAAAAGGTGCTTATCTGAGTTGGATGGATTGCAGGAGGGCACATTTTTGGGTCTGGCTGTGCACACTTTTCCCCCTTGAGGAAAGCAGGTGTAAGGGAGAGGTGTCTAGCAAGAAGGCAGCAGCACAATGAGCCTGAAGGATGCCTGGCTGCAGGAGGAAGCTTGCAACCAGAGAAGTAGGTTTCTTCAATCTGGAAGCTGGGTTTTTAAGCCCAGAAGCTGGCTCCTCAGTAGAAACATTTGGGGAACAGCTGGTATCAGCTATCGCTGCTCCTCCTTGTCCATGGGGATGGATTGCACTGCTGTAAATCTCTGCCTTGGCAGCAGTCCCTGTTCACACTCCATGCCTTGGTAAAATCGTAGGCTGGGAGTGGAAGTTGTGGAGCATCAGTCCTGGCTTCATGCCACCTGGGACTGAAGGTAATCCTCGGGCACCACTGGGTGAACTTCCTAGGAGCTTTTTACTGCCTGAGAAGTGGTCGTGAGGGACGAGCAAATTTAGATCTAACACGCATGATCTACATATAGCAAAAATCCAAATACACCCAGAAGGAAAGAAGGGAAATTAGGACAACAGAAGTTGATGGACTGAAAACTTAATTAACATGTTGAAAAATTTGACCTGATCTCAGACTTTTTCCCTTTCTCTCTTCCTTTGTCGCTATTGGTTTGGTTTTTAATATTATTGCTTAGGGTAAATTTTGCTCTGAAATTAGGAATAAATTATGTCAGCTACATTTCAAACTAGTGTGTTAATTCTGTTGCAACACAATAGAAACAAAATATAACAGAATTCCTTCCCATATACCTTCCTCTGGTTTGCTCTGGGGCTCAGCTAATAATATTGCAGCCCTGTAGCTTCAAGTAACCAAGTAACAACTTAAAAGTTTTCTCTTTATTGCATTCATCTGTTGTGCTGGGATGGGGAGCAGCTCCTTGTGATACACTTAGAATAACATATCTGCTGCTGTGTTATTCTATTCTGTGTTACATCGCAGCCCCTTCCCTTGCTTTCCATGGCAAACAAGCAACAGAATGACAAACAAAGCCATGGTTGCCATTGTCAGTGCCAGCTCCTTGTGCTGCAGGCTGGATGAAATACCCACACAATCATGGCACCATCCCATATTTATTGAAAAATATCAAACTATTTATAATGGAGGGGTCATCAGCATGCTGCATTCATTATCCAGGGCTCCAGGGAAGAGACAGCAGCGAGCAAAGAACACAAACAGGCTCTACACAAAAGCAGCAAAGAAACATCCTTTGAAAATGTCAGGGCTGAGCAGCAATTAAAACCAGCGCAAGTTAAAATACAGGGAATTCCAGTAGTCTCCAATAGTCTGAGTACAGCAGCTAGTCATGACTGTCAGAGAGCGTACAGTGGGATTCCCATGGATGTAAGGATAGATGGTAAGGTCTGTGCTGCACAGTAAAATATGAATGGATTTTCTTTATGAAAAGAAAGATTAAATTGCTACTTGTGTGGAGAACCAACAGTGATGGAGGTAGGCAGGTGTGCAGCACGTCGGGGAGGGAGACACGGCTGGGTTCGTGCTGGGGTTGCATTCTACAGGATGCTGAGCTGCTTTCTGAACTGTGGGGCAGCTGCCAAGCTGCACACAGGTGAGTGTGAGGTTTCTGCCAGGAGCAGGCTGGAAAACATCACTTGAGGGGAAGAGAGTGCTCTGCACGACATGGTGTGAGTCCAGCATTGGCTCAGGCTGCTCAGAAATGGCCATTTGACCTTGCAAAGCACTTCTGGGCACTGCAGGGCAAGTGGTGTTAGAGTCAAAGGATAAAAGGGGGGCGGGGGAGGATCTCTTGCGGAAAATGTTTCTGAGCAAACAGGAATTTGTCCAGTAACTCCATTTGAAGTTACTCCATGCTATTGCAGTGTTTTTATAGCTCTTAGTCCCCTTCACTCCATCTCCTACTGGAATCTGTTCAGAAGGGTTGTTATACCTTGTGCCATCCTATCCCTGCTGACTTTGCATGCAGAGAAATGCTACTGTGGTCTTGAAGCTCACAATTAGGATAATGAAGTAAAAGAGGTCAGAAGAGAAGAAATATTCATCTTTGGCTTGCCATGCCCTTTCGGGAATTAATTTACATTGGTCAGTTACGTGGTACTTTTCCTTTTATATTTTCTTTTCTCATTCTTTTTTAAAGTAGACATGGATCACATCCAAACCCCAAAGTGTTCAGATGGGCTTTGGAGCTGTCCCTGACTCTTTATACTTCCCATTTTCCAGGCTGTCTTCTGAAAATGTGTTTTTAGAGGTTTCTCACTCCAATTTTCCTGTTAACTGCCCACAGGATTTTAATGTTTTCAGTGACAACAGAGTTGCAGCTGGTACAAAGTGGCCAAAACAAAACCAGGAATTGTATTTCTGTTGCTGTGAGATCCCAGCAACCTTTCCAGAGACAGATATGCCCGTGGAAATAATCAGGGAAATGATATTTGATAGATGTTCATAGATATTCTTTATTTTTTCTCCCAGCCTCTCGGCATCGGGGCCTGGACCAGACTGACTCCCCCTGGGAAAAACGCCAGTGTTCCCGGGGCAGGGGAACAGGAAAAGGCCAGTGGGGGCAGGATCTGGGTACACGTGACCAGGGAGCAGGGGCAGGGAAACCCCGTGCCCCGCCATGCGTCCACCTCAAGGCCCCCTCCCCCCAGGGGAAGCGGGGGGCAGGGGGGGGGAAACTTCCTCACCTCACCCTTTTG
>VYZQ01008709.1:0-15024 GCA_013400655.1 Mystacornis crossleyi
GCCCGCTCTGCCCCGGCCCCGCCCGGCAACAGGCGGGGCTTGGCTCCCATTGGCGGAGCGGGCGAGCGGCGCGCTCCCATTGGCTGCGGCCGCGCGGCGCCGGGGAGGGGGGAGGAGGGAGAGGGTGTTAAACGGCGCAGGAGGCGGCCGCCATTTTGTGAGGGAGAGCGAGGGGCGGTGCGGAGCGGAGGGAGCTGAGGGCGGGGGTCGGACGGTGACGGCGAAGCAGCGCGGGGTCGGTTCCCGAAGGGCCGTGTGTGTGTCCGTGCTTGTGTGCGAGCGGAGCGGACAGAAGTCGGTAAGGGCGGAGCGGTGCGGGAACGGCCGGGCGCGGCCGCCGCCATGTTGTGCTGTGTTGTTGGGGAAGGGCGGACGGGGGGTCCCGGCTCCCCCCGGGTGTCGGTGAGAGAAGAAGGGAAAAAGTTCGGAGGAGAAGAAGCTGCGGTCGACGGGAGCAGACGGCAGCTGGGCCGGGGCCGGTGACGTTATCTGGGCTTTTGGTTTCAGTCCAAACAAGGCGGAAGCTGGAAATGGAGATGGGCGGCTCCTCTGTGGCTGAGGGAGGGATGGGCAGGGGGCTCCTGATGTTGTGTGAGGAGCTGAACAGAGTGGAGTGCGTCAGGGTTAAAATCTTAAGAGATCCCAGGGAAAGACGAGCCATGAGCAAAACAGGAAATTAGCGTAAGAGTTATTAAGGAATTACTTGGCTAACGAAGGTGAAAGAAAACAGCTGACGAATGACAAATGGAGCTCTGCGATGGTCGGGGAAAGGTTTGGATACTGTGGGCAGTTCCTGTATTGGACCCAGTTCCCAAAGTATTTTCCATTGTATTTTACTTTGTCCCTACTAAAACCAAAGGAATAAAGTTCTTGATTGTCTATTGAAATGCTTTTTAAGAGAGAGCGTGAGAAAAAAGTTGTTGCTTGGGAAATGAGAAGTCTGACGATGAACTTAATATAAGTATAGGAAACAAATAATGCTGCGCCTTTTTGGGTGGGGTTTTGGGGTTTTGTTGGTTGCATGTTGTCATCTTTAACGAATAAAGAGACACAGCTGACTCTGAATTCTCTGAAGCATTTCCGCTTGCCTTTTTTTTCCACCCGAAATTGAAACAATTGTTTCCTTACTCTGAATTCAAATTTCTTTCTCGTTTTTGCAGCAGGACTTCTCCCTTGGAGCTTTTGTGCCGAGAATCCGATGTTGGGCTCGGCTCCCTGGCTGAAGACAGCAGATCAGCCCATGAAAACTTCTATTCCCAGCCAAAGGAAGGAGTCCAGCGCAAGGCAGCACCTGTTCTTTCAGGCTTGGAAGCAAGAAAGGGGGCAAGACTTGGAGAGTGTGGAATCGGAGAAGACCACTGAGAGGTAAATGGGGGTGGGAGAGGGAAATACATCTCGGGAGAGGCGGCAGGAGAGTGCTGAGTACGCTGTGCGGGCGTCTGGGTGTTGGCTTTGGCAGCTGAATTACTGTCTGTTCGTTTAAGGTGGTTTTCAGTGCACTTTGGGTTTATCAGAGCTATTCTCATTTACTTAGGAAGTCTGGGGAGTGGCTTTATCAGTGCAAACTTTGCCCAATTCTTAGGTGTTAACGGGCTGAATTTAAATGTGTCCAGCACTCAATAGTGACTGATTAAATCTGACTCTGCGTTTTCTGAGCAACGTTTTGTCAGTCCCATTCTTCCAGTTACACCTTTTCAGAGGAGAGAAGTGGTGTGTTGAGAGCAAGTTCTGGTTCGACTGATTTTTGTCCCCTTGCTTGAAATTTAAAATTGTCTGAAATACTTCGTTTGAAAAAAAGACTTATCCGGACTTTTCTTGTTTTTACAGGTGACATTTAAGTTGAAGATGGGTGGTGGAGAAAGATACAACATTCCCGTTCCCCAGTCTAGAAATACCACCAAGAACCATCAACAACTTAAAAACAGGCAGAAGAACAAAGACCAGAATTCTCAGATGAAAACCTACGTGAAGAAGGAAAGAGGCCACGGATGCAGCTCCTCTCCTGGTGCATGGCAGGCCATGCAGAAAGGGGGGAAGAACAACGTTCACTTCCCCAAGAATCCCAACTGGAATCCTGCTCTGTCCAGTCGCAACCTCTTGTTCACCCCTCAGAGCAACCAGAACTATGCTGGGGCCAAGTTCAGCGAGCCACCCTCCCCAAGTGTTCTGCCTAAACCACCAAGCCACTGGGTACCTGTTTCTTTTAAACCTTCTGATAAAGAAATAATGACATTTCAGCTCAAAACCTTACTGAAAGTCCAGGCCTGAGATGTAACTCAGATTTGAGAAGCGTTTTTGATTGACAGGGTTTTGAATTTGAGCATTGCTGTTCCCAACTGCAGCTGCACAGGTGTGCAGGACCAGGTGTTCTTGCTGCATGTAGTTAGTCACTTGGAGAGGGGTGAGAGTTTACATTCCCCTCATCTTTTACCTCAAAAGTTCAGTGCTGTGTTCACCTCACTGTGAAATAGTTATTTTCTCAAAAATCAATCCAATCCTGAGCAGTCACCATTTATCGTATTTAAGAATAAATGGCACTGTGTTCCAAAATCGGAATTGTGACTTTAGAATTGTTAGAAAACCAGCTTTTACCTAACTTAATGCAGCATGAACTGAAAAAAAAAAACTGCACTGAAAACTTTAGCCGGGTTATTTGCTGCTTTTCAGACTGGTGTAAGATTTGCTAAACACTCTGCAGAGCAGAAACCTCCAGGCTGGGCACGAGGGGAGGCACAGCCGATCCTCTGCCCTGCCCCTGTGAGCTGTCCTGGCACTCCTGCAGTGCTGGGTGAGCGTTTCCAGCCCGTGACTCCCATCTGGAATGTTCTGACAGGGGGTGGAAGAGCTCCTCAGGCACATCCATGAAGCCTCTCCAGCTGTGATTCCCGGGAACCTCCACGAGTGCCAATTAAACACCTTGCATTGCCAGGTGACTGCCAAAAACTCCCCCAAATCCTGTGTATGCCCACTGCACTGAGGAGCTCTAAACCACGTTTTTGTATCAGATTTTATAAAAAGGTGGAGTGGTTCTTTAGTCTGGTTTAAAAGGGGTTCCCCAGTAACAATTCAGAGTTTGGGGCAAGTGTTGGATGTTCTCACAGGGAAGACAGAGCCATGTAAATACATGTAAAACATTGTAGCATATGTAAATTTCTGCTGGGCTTTCCTGCACAGAAGTATTTTTAGTACAAAACTGCTGAATGTAAGATGACCATGTTGAGTACGTGGCCTGGTTTTGAAAAAATGATATTTTGTTTAAAAAAAAAAGTAAAAAAAGAAAAGACATTTGTGGCTGTGCCCTTGCACTTCACATGCAGTGAATATGCACATTGTACTTGGTTGTAATCTCATTTTTAAAGTTAAATCAGTGCAAAAGAGGCTTATTTAGATTTTTTTTAATTAAAGAAAAAAACTAAAAAAAAAAAAAAAAGCTGCTGGAGTTTCAGATCCTCCTACTGTGAATGTGTAGGAGAGGTGTGTGTTCAGTGATGAAATAAACCTGAAATGTTCCAAATCAGTTGTTTCACGAGAAACGCAAACGCCTGGGTGCTTGATAAAACTGAAGGATTGTGATCATTCTGAGTTTCTGAAATGCATCATTGCTCTGTAAAACAAGGTTCTGTCCCAATCTTTGCTACAATCCCGTGAGCAGAGGGCCAGGGCAGGTGGCTCCTGTGCTGACATCTGCAGCTGATCCTGGGCAGGAACAGCTCCACTGTGAGAACAGGAGCAGCCAGGGTTCTCTCAAAATACAAGGATTACTAAAAAAAAAAGTGCTTTAATTTGAACAGGCCTTTTGCAGACTGTGAAATGTTTGGAGGTGTCTTTCTGTACATTCCAAATGCAGTGGCAGCTGAGCTGAATGTTTACAAAATTATTGCTCCAAATCACATGGAATTGGCAGTCTCTAAACTTGTGTTGTGACCTGGACTTTCACCAGAGTCTGAGCTGTATCCCAGTTAATTATCGATTCAAATTGTCAATTACTGATGATGTTTGTACAAATTGGAAACAAAACATTTAAATAAACTTTTTTTTTTTTTTACCCCCTAAAAGCGTCTCTTTTGTTTTCAGATGGAATGGAAAAGTGGGATGACCTCATTTTGGCAGCTCCCTTCCCAAGGGAGGTTTCTTTAACTGCAGCCTTCTCCTTCAGGCTTTTCCAGTGGTTTGGGAACACGGGGCTTGAGAATTAACACTAATTAACGTTCCTGACAAAACCAAAAGCTGGCGAGGCTGGGAAGCAGCGCTTGGGGCTCCGTCTCCCACAGACTGGATTAATTAAGTCAGAAGGTGCTCTCAAGTTATAGTCAAAACTTGTACATTTTATTCCCAATTCACAGGGTTATTTGCACAGATGGAACACAAAACTCAAGAAGAAAGGATGTGGATGAATAAAACATCAGCATCTCCGATCAAACACACTACAGGGTACAGAGTCTTCCCTTCCTACAATAGTCTCAGCAGCAAGAGCATCTTTAGACAAATATTATAGCAATGGACTACAGACTTTTTAAAGCAAGTTACAAGATAAATGGAGAAAACCAGCAATTCTTAATGGGTGATTATGTCCTAAAAATGTGTCAATTTTATCCCTTTGTACTTCAAAATGTTCATGTGCACCATCCCTGCCAAGGCCCGGCAGCAGTGCTGTGCCCTCCTCTGAGCACGCCCCGAGCTCTCACCCCAGGCTCACAGGCAGGGAAAAAAGCTCTGTCCAAGCAGAGAGCTCAAAAATAACATTGAAACCATAAGATTCCACTTTGAATAAAACCATGATACTGTACATTAAACATCTTGATAAGACATAGAAAGGATAACATTGAGCTTTCAGAGACCAGTCTATCAGAGTCCCTAATTAAACACCCAGCTACTTAACCACTAAATTGAAGATTTTTAATTACCAGTTGGGTGCATGGACTTTAGGTGAAAAAGAAGTTCCAATAGAGCCTTCTATGACTGCTGACACCAATCGATTCGCTGCAGATATTTTGGAGCACAGCCGTTAACTTTCAGCAGAATTTTTTTTTTTTTTTTTACACACTACTTTAATTCTACAAATTTTGCAGGAATGACAAAATCTAGTTTTACCACAGAAAAACGTTAATTCCCACCGTTCTTGAGACTCCAAAAGAAAGATGCCTAGACACGATCTTTTGTAGCCTGCAATGTTCTTGCATTCCAGCTGTGCATAACCTGCAGGAAGCTTGCACAAGACAGGCTCCTGCTTTTTTTTTTTTTAGGGCAGGACTGGGATACCTGCATCAAGGAAGGGAGATGTTATCTAGATGGGCTGTGGCTTGACTTGCATGAATGCATAAACATTCCCTGCCCTTTTGGCCACATCCTGCTAACTCGTCCCCAACTGAAAGGCCCACAGAACAGCTTCTTCACAATTTTTCCATGGGAGCAAGAACTAGGACAACATCTTTATTCATGCACTCTTGAAACATCGTGGGTTTGTGTTCGGCTTTTCTGGCTTGTTCATATACACAAGTCAAGTCAAAGTTTAGTCCTACCTCTGGGAGAGAAAGAAAGAACCATCAGAACTGGCAGACACTACATTATACTTGCAATGATCTGGCTTTTCAAAACAAAAAATTAAACTCTGCTATACATAAATGCTGAGGCACACAATACAAGGACATGCTGACACAACAGTTAAGGAATAGTTACTGTTACTCTGCGCTCTCAAACCAGCCCCTCTGCCTGGACACGGAGATTTCTCCTCCCTCCCCCCGCCCTTGCAGCTCCAATTCCAGCTGGAGCAGCGTCACCGTCACCACAGCAATCCCTGCGGGTCCCTGACACGGTCACAGCCACGCTCTCCCCACCTCTCAGGCACCAGGAACCCTTTTCGAGCAGGATTTAGTCATGAAGACTACATCTATATATTTATATAGCTACAAAGCTGAAAATGGTGGGGGTTTCTGCTGTTAGAAGCAGAAATAATCACAGCTCAACTTATAGAGGGTGACAGTGGGTTTATCACAGCAATTCAGCACTTTACAGAGGATTTCTGTCTTTGAGGGCACAACCTCCAGCTGGGCTCACACCAGTGCCAGGAGGCAGCTCCATCCCTGCTGCCACCTCCCACAGGAGCACTGCTGGCACCAGTTTGGATATGGCAATTATCAATTGATATGGTCATACTGTAAATTTCATTTGGTATGAACCTTCAGTTGTTGCTTTTAAGTAGTTTCATAACCTGGCTAATAATATCTGAATTATAACCTATGGGGCAAGTCCATCCAGCAATAATGAAAGTTAATGGCAAAGAAAATTCAATATATTAGACTACAACTTATGCTTAGCATTCTGTTTGTCTTGTACCTCTTCAAAAATGTGAAGTGACATTTATTCAGACACTAAATGAAAAATTTCTGCTTTTACTGAAATACCATAGTAAGGATTTTACTCCATAAGGGATGCATAGCTCTACTCCTAACCATGCTCTGGAGTCAAATTCTAAAGCTACAATAATTCCAGTGGATCAGTATTTCCTTCATTTTTTTATTACAGCATGTTTGCTAAATTTACAGCAAGCAGAAAATAAGCTGGGTCTTTAGTTATTTTGATCAAAACATCGATGTTTTAAAGGTAGTACACAATATTTGTTAAAAAGAACATATAAAAATACCTTTTTAGAAGCCTCTATAAGAAAGGAAATACAAAGTTTAATCCCACAACTTTCCTCTGCTAGAGCTGCACGCTACTGCTACAGTTTTAAATAGACTTTTTGCTGTTTTTAAACTATACATCCAGGAAAGTCTACAAAATTAAAGGAACGTGCATATAAATGATTGCATAGCAGAACATGAACATTAACTGCAAACAGTAAAGAAAAAGTTAGAAGTACTATCAAATGTACAAAGGTTCTAGGCTCAACCCCTAAGCACGTTCCGCTGACGAGGTCCCAAAGCCATCTGCCCTTCCTTAAAGGCCCTGCTGAAACACTAAACCCAAACCCTACAACATTTCTCTAAAAAGGAACTTGTGGAAATCAATGTCTTTATATGCTACAGGCATCAGACAGCGAGGAACACTTAAGTGTTTGATGGTGGCTTTGGAAGGTAAAGAGGAAAAAAAAAAAAAACAATGCCAAAAGCCATTTTCATAACACAGGATCTTGCCTTCTAGAGAAATACTGGTAAGATTACACACTGGGTTTGTTATTTTTCACATTCAGTTTTCTAAATATACTGTATTAGTGATAAACTACGTAACTAGAGATGCAGCTCTTGTTCATATCCAACTTCAAACATTTGTTCTGAAGGAAAATGAGATCTTGTAAGCAAACCACTACCCATTCTGAGGAAGGAGTGATTCAGGCTTGCTTGAATAACTGCTTTTTTTTTTGCTGTGTAAAAAGCAAGCCTGGTAACCCAGGGAGATGGCTACAGTTTGATACCTATGAATACACCAACTAACCACAGGAGTCATTGGCATAAAAGTTTAGTTCTTATATACTGTACACACACAACTCGAAACGATCTACTTGTATCTAACAGCAGGAAAACTAAGCAACTTTATGGTTAACTGCTCACTAAAATTTAGAATAGATACAAAAAACTGCATAAAATGTACACACAACCTAATATTTAGTTGCTCTGCTGTTTGCTGAAATCTGAATTTAGGTTTTCCATTTCAAGGTGGGTTTTTCCCCTCACACCTTTCAGCACTAGCAGCCAGGGCAGAGGCAGTGAAGCCTCTGTCCCGATGGGTCACGGCACTGCCCAGTCTCTGAGCGAGCTTCAAGACCAACTCTCTCCCCGTGTGGAACATGCAAGGTCAGTACCATCTCTGCAGAGAGCAGGGTAAAGAGAAATCTCCCAAATCTCTCTCCACAGAGCTCCATCTGCCAACCTGCTGGCGCTGGTGGGCACGGAGAGCACTGAAACCTGCCCTGGAGCCATGGAAACAAACTGCCAGTCTGATTTCCCAGCAGCCAGTGTTGCACTACAGCTGTCCAGTTTTCCTTTTGCTCCCAAAGTTTAGCGTTGAAGAACCAGTTCAACAGCTGGTTTAACTGCCCAGCACGAACTGGTACCAATTTCTCTACGGGTGTGACATTTGGAAAAGGACAATGTTGCAAGTTACGATCAATCAAGTCATCACCAAATATCTAAGCATTAAAAATGCAAATCTTTACAAAAATATACATAGAGACACCACAACCAAATCGGTAGCTGCCCATGACATTTAACCAAGTGGACAATCTCTCTCCCTCTCTCTCTCTCTCTCTCTCTGTGGCTTCTCAACACTGTTTTAATTTTAACCATTGTCGGCTACAGGGAAAACTGACAAAGAAAATATTTTTTAGCACTGTTGCAACATCATATTCCTGATAATTTAAGTAAACTGAACTGTGTGTAAATGAATCTTACATGCCTAAACCAACATGGGTACACTGTTAGTGGCCACTGGACTTGGGACTAGTCCAAGACCTCGATCTGGATTTTGACCTAGATCTAGAATGTGATCTTGACTGTGATTTGGATCTAGCTGGTTCTTTTTTTCTCGACTCCTTCTCATATCTTGAGCTGGACTTATAGTGTGTTTTAGAATCTGTTTTAGAGGTGCCTCTAGATTTGGTGTGAGATGCAGACCTAGACCGTGATTTAGCCTTCATTTCTTTCTTGGGCTGTGACTTGGATCGTGATCTTGAATTGGACTTAGATCTTGAAAAAGATCGATTGCGGTGTTTGAACCTATCAGAATAAAGGGGAGAGAGGAGATTTGAATGTAAAAACACTATTCTTAGACATCTAGTACATTAAAAATTGTTTACCGTTTTTGCAGGAGAAACTTTTTTTTTTTTAAACCTATAGTTAAAGGAATACAGTGATCTAGTTTGCAATTTAAAGGGTGTAAAAAGTGTTTTACCTATCATTGTCCGAATGGCTTCTGCTACGACGAGGTCTTCCAGTAGGTCTACTGCTAAAAAGGTACATCAGAAAAAGTAAACGGTGACAAATCCCTATGTAAACGTACAAATACTTAATACATTATCTTTTCAAGCTGTGCATTTGCTTTTAGTTATTCTCCAATGCAGCACAGAATCGTTTCATTCACTATTCCTGATCAGACGCAGCATGCAAGGTACGCAACTCCCAGCGGTTACTCCCACGACAGAAAAAAAAAAAAAAACCCACCAAAAAACGATTATTCAAAATTGTAACAATTAAATAGTCAGCGTGGTGTCTCTGTGCTGTGCAGCTGAGGCCAACCCCACACACTACACTTACTTTCTGGGACTATAGGATCTTCTATAGCTGTAATCAAAGGAGCGACTCCTCGACCGTCTCCGCTCGTAACTGCGACTCCGAGACCGCCTGTATCTGTCATAGTCATCGTAACGAGAAGAACTGTACAGGTTCCTCCCCTCCTTGGCTTTCATTTGGTTTGGTGCTGTAAAAAGAGCAATATCTGCAGGTGAAAAAGATGCCCTGCTTTTTCCCCTCAAGGTCTAAGCTGTGGATTTGGTGTTGAGCAGAAAGGCTCGTTCAGGATTTGATGTTTATGAAGGGACAGGTGAGAGGCTGCTCTGTGCCACTTGTTTTGTGCTGCTTTAGCCAGTGGACACAAATTAATGCAGCCTTGGGGGCATTATAAATCTAGAAAGCAAAACAAACAAAAAAAATCCCCTCAAAACCAGTCAGAAAGGACTAATCCTCCCTAAAACCAGAACACAGAGCTGGCCAAGGTGATTTCAGGCCAGCTGGAAACTGGTACGACAGGTCAGACCCGTGACTGACACGTTCTGATATTCCTGAATTTACCCAACCAGTGAAAGCTAATTAAACACTTTTCCTGATTGCACAGCACCATCATCACACCTGATCCACAGCTGTCTTTAATGATTAAAGGCTCATCTTATACAGAGGCTTCAGAGGATGCCACACAAAGAGAAGCCTGATTCCAAAAGGAAACCCCAGTAAAACACTTCACTTTCACTCTGCAGCTTAGTTATTAAAGTAATTAAGAATGAATGAACCTATTAGTCTTCCACTGTATTTCCTCTATCCTTTCTTTGTATCAAATTCAAACCCAAAGAACATGCTCTTAAGTATTTTAAACAGACCACGCTGTTTAAAACACAAACACCCTCTGTACTAAAGAGCTTCAGTTTTTATGTTTTAAGTGTTGCCTGCAACACACTAAAGTGGATTAAGTTAATTTTGTTCAGAAACTTATTAGAAACCCCAGTGTTTATACACAGGGCAGAAACCTGTCCTTCAGAGTGTTGAATTTCCATTGACTCCATTAAAGTGAGTACTTGAGGGAAAACTGGACAGTCGGGTTGTTTCTCTCAGAGCTGTAACTAAAGACCTTTAAGGTACTTTTATTACCAGGCATCACATGAGTATTAAAATCCTGGTTTAGACCAACAGGTTTCTGCCAGGTTTACAAATCTGTCTCTCCCTGCAAATTAAGACTATGCACACAAATAACAGATTTAAAAGCCCTAAGTTCTCTTTACAATTATCTGTTCAGAAAATACAAATTCTGCTCCACCTTGAATTGAGATACCTCGGAACCGACTTGTATCCTGAAGCCAAATGAAAATGAAGGCATTACCTCAATCCTGGAAATCACACAGAGCTGCAAAGAAAGCTCCCAAGAATGACTGTGGTGACTGCTGTACTTAGTTATCCATTTATAATTAAAATGAATCATTAACAGCTACTGGATAAAAGGCAGAAGACGCACGTGCTATTTATATAAAATAAGAACATATCACAACAATTAGCACCGTGTGCAGCGTTGTGTGGTGCTGAAATTCAGGCTAGATTCAGGGTGTGATAAAATGGAAATTCAGGGTGTGATAAAATGCAGGCACTTACTCTTGCGGTCCCCTTGTGCAAACTGGATTTCTATTTGCCGACCACAAATCCACTTTCGATCCAAATTATGGAGAGCATCTTCTGCATCACGGACATCTTCAAATGTGGGGAGTGTTAAGGTACTTGGGAATTTGAGCAGTTTAACAGATTTGGTATTTAAAATAAAAATGAAAATTTTCAAGTTATTTTCTCATTTTACAGCCATGTTTTCTTTTAAGTTCTTTTGTCACGCTACTCTACACACTATGGAATTTTTTGTTTTAATTAACCAACAGCTGAGAACTCCTGTAATAGAATTAAAATCTTGTAATATGACCATGAATTTATCCATCAGCAAGCAGTTACTATGTGATACTCCTTAATTTTTTTCTTCTCCCACTTGTACTTATGCAAAGCAAACAAAGGTATCCTTTCAAAATACACTTATTAATGGTCATTTAGTTCTCTCCGCTACATTGAGTTTATTAAAATTAAGCCCTAGTTCTTAAATTATGTTGGACACACCAACAGTAAATATTAACTATTAACTTTAGAATTGGAATAAAGCTTTCCTTTTTTTTTAACGACTGATTTTAAGTTTAACTTATGCCATGTCACAGCCCTGTGTGCAGAGCTTCCCCAGCGTGAGAGAAGAGCAGACACTGTGAGCCCTGCGCGGGCACTCAGGGCCAAGGTACAGTGACAGAAATTCATTTTAATGCTGGAATTTACACCCCTGCTTCCAGCTTCTGGGACCCAAAAAAAAAAAAAAGAAGAGCTGCTTTTCCCCTCCAGACCACTCATTTCTCAGCAGCATCAGTTCTGCAGGAGAGAAACTTCCATGATTTCATTCAGACCACAGTTACAGTAGCACTCACAAGAGAAATATTACAGGTTTTGTCAATGGACTAAACCAGAATAATTCATCAAATTACTGCTTACATGACAGACAGAAGAAAAGCTGTTATTCTGTAGGATACATCAGGTATGACTCCTTTAATCTTGGCCACCATTCAACTTCATCTTGACCTTTAACTCTTTAAGTGCTTGTCAGAAGGACTTGTCATGAGATGCTTGGCCAAAAATGACAGATGGCTTTATCTTTTACTTTGAAAAACAACCTTTTCCCCCTTTTGTAGATAAAGCGAAGCTTTGTCTCCCATTATGGCTTGTCCTTCTTCCAGCTTTTCTTTATTTTTTCTTTTCCCAAACTCTCCCTTCTCTTCAAGCCTGATCCTTAAGAGGTCTTTGGCTTGTCTACTTGCCTTAATTGTTGAACTCTACTCTAAAGGTTCTTTCATGCTTTCTCTTTGGGGTCGCCATTACTGTACAGCTTTACATTCTGAGGCAACAACAGAGGACAGCAAATTAGGGGACAATATTAAAGAAAGAAGTTCACCTCATTTTTTACACAATCTGATTTTGATCAAGTGATTCCAGTTTCCATTTGTTAAATTAACAATGAATAGCAGCCACATTTTGCTAAGCACAACTTTACTTACACACCAGTGATAATAAAAACGTGCTAGACAATTTTGAGTCAGTGATAAATTTCCATTTAAATCATATAGTATTAATTTCAGTGACATAAGCAAGCTTTTATATTACTGGACTTAAGTTTTGCAAAAAAGGCAAAGAACAACTGAGAGAAGTTAATCTTCAAAAATAACGAAACACCACGACATAAGTAAGACACTTATTAGATACAACACAAAAGTAAACTGCTTTTTCATTTAGATTGGTTACCTCTTACACAAACTTGAATTTCAAACTTCAACACCCCTCACTAATGAGCCATCTGAAGAAAGGATATTGAACATAGGCAAATCCTCTGGGACGACGAGTGTAGAAGTCAAGTGGAACGTAAACATCAACTATAGGCCCATAACGACCAAACTCACGGCGCAAGTCTTCGGACCTGGAACACCACAAACACCTGATATGGCTTTTTCACTGGTTAAGGTGTCACAAAACACCCACCGAAACAAAATAAAACACAGCAAAATCAAATCTACAGTTCATATGACCGCATCAGGTTTTTTGGAAGCAGTTGGTAGAGGATGAAAAAAGCAAAACGTTTCTGGGGGAAAGAAGTGTTTGGGCAGTTCACTGCTGGCAGCACACGGAGCTTTTCTGAAACACTCAAGATACACCCTGGCAGTCTGAAACAAGCCTTCAGCATAACTCCAGAACAAAAATGTAAACTGAGAAGGGATGCACATCAGTTCATTCAAAGCAGCCAAGGTTGGCAGAAAGTAAAAGAAAGGACTGTTAGGAATTATTATTATTATTATTAAAGTACCTCATGTAATTCAACAGTGATTTTGCAACATGCAAACACCAATTATGAGATCCAAACAAACATTATGAGAACAAACCAGTTACCCAAACTCATTTCCATAGAGTAATCAATACTTACAACCACATCAAATAGAACAGATCTCGAGTGCCACTCGTGCCCTCGGGATAGTTTTTCCAAAGAGTTGGCTTTAGAGAGCTGAGACAAAACTGCTCAGCTGCAACTACCCCTGGAACAACCACCCTCTCCTCCTCAACAGAGGCTTCTCATGTCAGCTCCTCAAATTTATTTTTGTGGCATTTGAGGGCAAAAATCTGCATGAGAAGATTGATGCAATACTGTGCATAGGTGGTATGTAAGAGTTACTGCTATTTTTTAGAATTTTTACGTTTCTCTCGCATCAGCTGGCAAACAAATCTCCACAGAGTCAGCGCTGGCAGAAGGGAACTAGAACCAGCATGGAGATCTCACAGTGAAACCACTTCCAAGAACTCTGTGTTTTAAGGTGAAGCCTCAACAGGATCCACGTTATTTGGAATTGGATCCACGGATTTGGAGGTAATTATCCTCAGCTGTTCTTAGAGTAAAATAAATTCTTGGAAAGATGAAAAAAATCACGGGGAGGGAAAAAAAAGTTTAATTTGAAGTTATTTATCACAATGTACTCAATTCATTCCATTCCATCGTGCCCACACTGCTGTTGTTTGCTGAACAACTTTGGTCCAAGTCGCCCAGGCAGAGTTGGAAAATTTACATTTAATAGGACTAGACCTTACAGGGATCTCCGTACAAATTCTACACAAAAACAACAACACAGGAGTGCTCTCAGAATGCATCCAATGCCAACAGCGCTCAGTAAACGTTCCACAGCTGATAACAAACCAAAGGTGTTCTTTATCGCCAAAGGTGTTTGTCACTAAACTGCCAAAACGAAATGAGGAAAACCAGCAGTTCGCCGAAAACATACAAGGAATAAATAAGAACCTGTGCAATGCTCAGTTTTTTAATTGCCGGTGAGAAGTTCTCTCACCGCACACGTTTAGTCCTTAGGGGCTCTCGGTACCACACGACTGTAACGGAGAACAAGCCCTGATTGCTTCCCCCGACTCCGTCCCGAGAGGCCTCGGCACACAACAACTGCCGCAGGAACATTCCACCTGAACCGGCAGCAGCTCCCACACTAACGGGACCAGCTACGCCAGGAATTTTGGGCACAAATGCTCTATTTTCTCCCATCTAGCAGCAACACTGCATTTCCAAAGGAGCGTTCCAAACTCCAGCGGCTGTCCAGCATCGCCCCGGGGGCACATCCCGCCTGGATCTCCCGCTGGACACACTCAAAGGCGGCTGCGGGGAGTTTCACTTTGTTGCGGCCCAGCTTTGTTCTTTCTGGACGCTGTTTGGAAACGGATCCGCGTGGAGAGGCGGGGAACGAGCAGCATCGCGAGGAGAAGAGGAAAATGGAAGGCAGGGCAGGGATAAGGGAGAGCGGAGGGAGGGAGAAGGCAAAGCGGAGGAAGGGAGCAGGCCGGGCTCGCCCCCTTCCCTCCCCTCGGCTGCGGAGGGACCCCCGCGCCCGCGGCCTAGCGAGCCCGCCAAAGCCTGCGCGAGCCCCCGCTCCGCCCCCACTCACCGGGTGTCGTCGGCCACGTTCCGCACGAAGAGCGAGGTGTTGGGCGGCCGCAGGTAGCGGGACATGTCGGCGGCGCTGGGAAAGAAGGAAGGAAGGAAGGAAAGAGGGAAGGAAGGAGGGAGGGAAGGCGCGAGCGCGGCCCGGGCGCGGCGGGAGCGGCTGAGGCGACCCTGGGGGAGCTGCACCGCCCGCCCGCGCGCCGCCTCTCGCGAGACTTCCCGCGGGGCTTCCGGCGAGAGCGAACGGCGGCGCCAAAACCCTGCCCC